>VFFE01008410.1:1924470-1938804 GCA_008921705.1 Burhinus oedicnemus | reverse complement strand
GGGCGAGGCTGCCCCGCGGGTGACCCGCCCGGCGGGCGCGCCCCCGCCGCATCACATGAGGGGGCAGCGCGGCCGCTCGCTCTGCCCCGCCGCCCTCCTCTCGCCGCAGCCCGGGCTCTGCCGAGTCAAAGCGCGGATCAGGTTCCCTGCCTCCCGTATAAAAACCTCGGCGAGAAATCTCCGGCGGGAGAGAGAGACGGGGCGCGGGAGGAGCGGGGCGTGAGGAGGCGGCGGCCGGCGAGCCCGTCCGTGGGGAAGCGAAGGGACGCGCTGCGGCGGCGGCAGCAGCAGCAGCAGCCGCTGCTCAGCGGGGACGCCCGCGGCTCGCCCCTCTCAGCTGCGGGAGAAGAGCTTTTTGCCGCCCGAAGTAAGTCCGAGGGGGCGGCGGGGGCTCCTGGGGTCCGCCCGAGGGATGGTGGCCCCCGCGCCGGCTCCCTCAGGGGGAGGGTGGGAAGGAGTGCCCCCCAGCCCTGCCCCGGCTCCGGGGGACTTACCCCGGCGGGGCTCCGCAGCCCCTGCCCCATCTCGCCGCCTCTCGTCGCCCGGCGGGTGTCGGGGAGAGGGAGCGTGGGGTTGGGTGGGAGCCCGGACCCAGCGGGGTGTTGGGGGGCACCTGCGGCCCCGGAGACACCTGCCCGAGGGACAGGCGAGGGGCGAGGTCTGGGGGTGCCCGGGAGCAGGAACGGGGTGGCCGAGGGGTCCCCGCCGTGCTGGGGAGCGCTGCCGCGCCTGACGGGCGCCCTGCTCCGGGTGGCGACGGTGGGCCGGTAGGTGGGAGCGTTAAAAAGCCAAGGAAGGGTGAGGAGGAGAGAGGTGGCGGTGGGGGACGTGACCCAGCGGAGAAGGCAGGCAGGAGCCCTCGGGCTGGTCCGTTTGGAGAGGACAAAAGGGCAGCGGAGTGACCCCAGAGCTGCAAACTCCCTGCAGGTCTCGGCTGCCGTGTGCCAGGAATGTCCCGGCGGAGACTCGGGATAATGAGGTTAAATTGTACATTCAAACCGAGCACTTTTAACTGATATTTTTGTTGCGACTTAGCCTTCTCATCCCTAGTTTACTTTTGGTGGAACAACTGGATCTAGCAAGTACTGATAGATCTTTTTAAATTTGCCGTCGTTAGTTTGTGTCATCCATTTCCTCTGGAGGGATAGTTGGGAGAAAATCTGGGTTAACAACGGTGAAAACACCGTTTCCTTCTGTTGAGTGTACACATTATTCTGCAAATGCATTATGGTCTCCAACATTGATGCTTGTAACTCCTTACCCTACTTCATCCTCTCCTCTTTAAAAGTAGAGCTTTTTGGAGAGGAGAGGTAGGGTTCATTCTTTGGGAGCTCATCTGTTTCTTTTACGTGTTCCAGTTGGCTGTCGCACACTTCTCTCTTCCACACTGCAAGTGGTTTGCCTTGGTGGGGAATGTCTACTGTGCCTTAGCTTAGCGGTACGTGATGAAGCTGGATGCTAGGATGTAAACCCCAGAGACTAGTTGGTTCTTAGGAGGATTGTGGAAATGTTTACGACATGCATGAAATCTTTCTCTGTGCAATAACCCTGCAGCTATGGGCAGTGGTAGGTGTTTTAACTAGATCCTGTTTGCTCTAAATGACTTGTATGACAGTGGAAGAACGCTCTACCTGTGGCTCATTCA
This sequence comes from Burhinus oedicnemus, assembly GCA_008921705.1. Lineage (NCBI taxonomy): Eukaryota > Metazoa > Chordata > Aves > Charadriiformes > Burhinidae > Burhinus > Burhinus oedicnemus. Next base: position 1,937,159 of record VFFE01008410.1, on the reverse strand, counting down.
CTCTTGGACTCTCTGCCCTTTCCTTAGTTTCCCGTTGGGGCTTGATTGTTCTGGGTTTTTAGCAAGGTTCAACTTATTGGAAAAGAAATAGACTGAGTGTCTAACTGCTTGTATTAGGGAGGAGGAGGAGGGAAGGGACGGAGAGAGAGAGAAGAGAAGGATGCAGGAGAAGTTGTTATAAAGAAATACTTGTCTTCTGCGTTTTCTGGACAGTGTGCTTGAGCTGATCTACAAAGCAAAATTTATGGAGTTTTTTTCTGTGTATTTCTGTTTCCTCCCTTCAAAGAAATAAGAATTAAAAAAAAAAAAAGAAAAAAAAAAGTCTGAACTTTTGATCAGGAGAAATGGTCTGAAGGGAAAAAGGAACCTCTGTGTTTGTGACAAAATTTGTTAATTTGCTGTGGTAATGAAAATTTGGAAGTGAATGGGAAGGGTACTTCACTGGAGAGGACAAATCAAAAAAAAAACGGCAACAAAAAAACCTGTGCATAATTTAGTGACTCTCCCTAAAGAGAAAGAAAGCAGGGGTTTAATATACCCCTGTCTCCAGGCTAAGCTAAACTCTTTGGTAACTTACTACTTATGAAGCTTTGGATGAAATTGAAGGACAGAAACTGACTTTAACGTGCTCCAGAGCAAGCTCTTAGGAGGGGGGGGGGAAGAGAGAAGCCAGCAACAAATGGCAAGTCTTTGTTTGTAGTGTAGAAGTGGCCTAAGAAAAACAGACTTTTGCAACTATCCAGATGTCTATCGCCAGTTATTTGAGATGCGGTCTGTGACTGATACGTCCTTGCCAGCAGAAGGTTGGTCTTACTATAGTATTACAAAACATAGCGCTGCTACCCCAGTGCCATATGCCTGTGTTCCTCTACGCCCATATTGACACTGAGGACACTTTGGAGGCTTATCTTATTCCTCACACAGCTGTAATAGTGAATGTTTTGTGTAGATTCATCTTTCTGTCGCTAATGTGACTATTATTGCTTAGCTGACTTCCAGCAGTCACGGCTCCAGCAAGGTATTTCCCTGACACGTCCTATGTTTCTTCTCGATTGTTCTGGGAACGGTTGTTCCTGAGTCCTCACGTAACAATTAAAAATAATCTTTTACAAGAGCTCTGAAAATACACTCGTTTAACTCATACTCTATGTTACTTTAGTGTGTTTTTGTGGCAGGGAAGATATGATTTATCAAGTGTCATAGTGTAACAAGTGTTTTAGTGTAGGACTGGGACATTAGGGATGGAGCTGGCATTGCTCAAGAAACCTCCTGCTCCGTTCAGGGCCCCTCGTTACCTACACTCCCAACCGTAGTGTTTTCTGTGGGAACTGGTCCCTAACAATGTATGCTTTGCTTCGATATTTACAACCTCTTGCTGATCAGTGTATCAAAAGCATTTTCATTTAGAGGATTCATTTCAGGACTTTAATTGAGGAAATCCCTTTGTTTCAAGCCTCCATAATAAACCATTCAAAATGCTGTCTTTGAACGAACTAGGTCACTGTAACGCGCGCACACACAGAGTGATTCTCATCTGCTTAGGGTAGCCTGCATTCGGTCGACCCATATCCCTGGTGAGCTTGTCCCTGATTTATCCTTCTTGGACTGCCTTGTTCACAGGGAGCTTATGCTGAAAATTCACTGCTGGAGGTCATTCTCCATTCTTGGCATCTCTGGCAGCCTTAAGCTTAAATTGCAGCCTCATTTTCTATCCAATCAATACCACTCTTATGTCGCTGAGTTTCCATGGTGCCCCCGATCTTCTGTCTACATATTGATGTCTGACAGCAGGAATAGCATTCTGTGTCGCTATATATACTTACTAAACCTGTCAAAACTATTTAGGGTCTGTCGCACTAATTTATATCCATATCCTGATATTATTTGTATCTGTTGAGCTTTGACTGATGGAACTCGCTGCACTAAGGAATCAGCCCCAACAATGCACTCCAGGGATGGCTTGAGGGATGGACGTTTTGAGAAAGGGGAAAAAGACTCTCTTCTAGAGTAGCTGGGGTAGTCTAGAATCCTTTGAGCACAATAGAGTCATTTTGAAAACATCCAAGTCTCAATGGCTCCAAGTTAATGCTTTGGAAATCATTCTCCATTGTGCTGCTCTGAATGCACAGAGGGTCCTCTCCGATGGAGTTGCAGAGAGGAAAATAGAAAAGTGGGCATTGTGAAGTGTTCAATGGGCATTTGAGGAGAGTTGGGGGAAATTTGAGTCAGTTGTCTCACATCAACTTTCTTCAGCAGAAGCACTGTGGAAAAATGAAATTAAAGGAGCCAGCAATGTCTTCTGTAATGGGGATGTTTGTGTTTTACTACAATAACCCTCAGAGCATTGTAGTTGCCTAAGAAACAGTATGGTGGTGTCTCTGTGGATTGACACAGCAGCAACTAAACAAGACGAGAAAAGGCGTATCTTCTGTGTCTCATTAACTTCCAAGGGACCTATACCTGTTACTTGTGCCAACGGTAATAGACACTAAATAAAGACCAGTAGATTTTTATTATTATTATTTAAATATGCTTTGCAAACCATTGATCTTGTTGTATCAAACGGAGGTGGTCATCAGCTGGAGAAACTCTTTAATCACACTACCTTTAACATGAACTTGGTCCAACCCATGAAATAAGAATTGGCAGTCAGTATTGGAATTTGCTGCTTAAAATTTTGTTTGCTCTGAGTTGCCAGAAGAACTGATTTTGTGATGCCAAGTTCATTAATACTTTTCAGACCCTCTTCAGGCTCCTACAGTCTTTTCACTACTGAAAACTAAGGACCTTTAAGACTTAAAAGGCCCTGTTGCAGGTGGTGTTTGATGTAGTGGTATAAAATCAGTCCAGTTTAAGTTTTCAGCAACGGCTTACCTCATCATAGTAGAAAGGGTCTGTGGGACTTTACCAAACTAGACTCTCTTGGCCAATACGTCTCACCTTATTTTCTTCCAAGGAATAGAAACACTGAACCATTTAAAATATCTGGCTCTACCTCCTGCAGTGGCACCATGTTGATTTTTTATTTTTTTAAAACTTTTCTCATTTCCTTGCTTGCCTACGTATGTGGGAGTGACTTTTTAAAAACTGTAGTCATCTTGCAGACTGCTTTTTAATGTCTTTCAGACCAAAGGTTGAGAGAACACAGCTGTAGGCAGTTTCACGGGAGATGAGAAGGGAGAATGTGAATATAATAAAGAGCTAGATATATTACTGATGCAGCCAGGTGATTTCCACGCCCTCCATCCCTCCACTCCAAAAAGCCTCTGCCCTTCCTTGCCTTCCCAGAATAGCAGATTCTAGTTTCAATGTGGATAACTTGTGGAGGTGAGGAGTAGAGCTGACTATGTCTGAGGCAAAATCCAGTTTTATTACATTAAGAAAAATGTATTAATATGTTAATTTGGGCCCTAGGAGTGCGTTGCTTGGCAAGTGCCACTGATTACATGGCAGCTGCAACAGAGCGCTAAAGACTTTTAGAGCAGAAGAGCGTTACAGGAGTTGGGGATTTTCTGATAAAAATAGTCTCTGAAAATAAATAGTGCTTGGGGCTCCAGTCCACTGCCATTTAGTAAACTGCAAAGTTCAATTTTAAACGGGACCTTTCTCCTTTGAGGCCTGCCAGCACTATTTCAGAGCTCATTAAATGTTTCACGAGAGTGTTACAAAAATCTTCCTTCCTCATTAGTTTCTACAGAGTTCCAGTGTAGCTTGGACCTTGTAAACATCTCCTATTTAGTTGTAGATGATACTATCGCCAAGTGCCTCTGGGGAGGGAAGAGAAAGAAGGGAAATCGTCTAATACCTGAGTCCAAATGCTTGTTTTGACACGGGTCCACAGCTAGCTAACAGCATAAAAGAAACAGAACTTTTGCCATCTTCCAACAATATTTTGGGAGCAACTCACTGTCTGTACAAGTTCCTTTCCCAGGAGTAAACCCAGACGGAACAACTGAGAGGGAAGAGGAGGCTGGATGGGCTCTTCTTTCCTTCAGTAAGCCTCTCTCTACCCACTTGGGCTGATGCTCTGTTGTCTCAGTGGGTCTGGTCCAGCTGGCAGTGGAGACAGGCACAGCACTAGGGATGCCGGCAATAAGGTGGAGGTAGCCTATATCTCAGGCTTGAGTGCGAAGCTGGTCTTGATCTCATTAAGGAAGATAGACCACCGTGCTGTTGTCTTCGCCATCTGACTTTGCTACCTGCATCTGCCTGTTGCCTTAGGCTGTCCCTAAGGATTAGAAAGGTAAAAACCAGGTAATTGTGCTCTACAGGTATTTAAGAAAGGAGGAATTCCCTGTGTTTTGACACAAGCAGTAAATACATAGGTATCTGTGGAAGTCAGTGCGTCCCTGACTGATTACAAGCAACAAAAATGACTGAACTGGCTTCTCAAATTCAGTTCTCTTGGGTATCAGGCACAAAACCTGTTTTGTTCCTGGGTTTTGTTTCCCAGAACCATGCGAACATTGGCGTTAGTTTCGTAACCAACTAAAGATGATCTCACTATTGCTTTTAAAGCTTCCTTGTTTCGACTGGATCACTAGTACAACAGATTTATTTATGTATTTATTTTTTTTTAGCTGTACTTCTCACACATCATGTATCTGAAAGTGCAAAAGAGTCTTAGTAGCGCAGTGCAAATGTATGCGCCCATCTGTAGCCAGCAACAGAAGGCTCACAGTCTGGAGCATCTTTGCTTCCGTGACAGGAGCATCCAAAATGTGCTTAATACTGTGGGTACGTAGTTCTCATATCAAAACCCTTGTATTTAAAAATAACTATTTTATAGGTGTTTTGTCCTTTTTTTTTTTTTTTTTACAGGTTTACAGCATGGAAGCAACAGTGGGAAGAGTGACATTGGCTCAAAATGCCCATTTGCCCATTTTAACATTTCTGTGATGCTCTTCTAGGCACTTTATTAGATGGTAATAGATGGATCTCTTAAGAAAGGTCTACTGTCTTTGAAAGTGATATAGGAAGGCACCTGGAAATAGCCTTGGTAGAAGGATGGCCCCTCTAATATGGTGCTGTCTCTGCAGTGTTGTGGCACAACAAGGTCACAGTTTGCGTTTGGACAGCTGAACTTCTTCCATTTCCATACCGAGATCTTTTTCAGCTCACTAAGAATCATATTCTTCCTGTCAAGCAGAGATTAATACTAAACCAGGCACCCACACTCCAGCCATTATTCAGGGAAAGTTGATGCTTCAGTGAGAGCCGCAGCAGAATAAGGACTATAGAATTCAGCCTAAGATTTAGAAAGGGTGCCCAGCCCTTTTGTTTTTGTGACAAATAAGAGACAAGTGAGTTATAATCTGCTAGATGCTTATGACTCTTCCTGCACTTCTTGCTGCAGAATCTCATTACTTTTATTGAAAGTGCCTTTGGAGTGAAACCCATTTTCATAAATTAAAGCTAAATCAAGAGATTGTTCTGATACTCTGCCTTAATTCTGGTGGCAAAACACTTTGTTCCTTTAGTTTGAACAATATAAATTATGTGTTCAAAAGTAGCCTCCCCAACCCCACTATATTAAACAGAAATATTCTGAACTTCTTGTTCTGCCTAGGGTGGTTTCTCCTGGAAACCCAGTCTTCTATGCTAGTGGCTTAGCTTTCTTTCTTGTGCTGACGAAAGGCTCCTGAGATGCTCTGGTTCCTTCCCAGTAGCTTGTGCCACCTGACTGCCTGGTTGTTTGCTTGGATTGCTGCCTTCCCAGAGGTCACAAAGATGTTTTTGTTTGTGCAAGAGTCACTTGCTTTTATTAGAAGCCTGCCTGGGTGCAGCTGATATGCAGCAGGGACTGAAGGGTGTGTGGGGGGGAAGTCTAAGGCCAACAGACAGGATTTTCAGGAGTCTTCCAAAACCACTGCAAGCTTAGATTCAGGAACTTCATGTCATTTCACTTATTAAATCCTCACTTTCCTAAGCTGTCCCTTCAGCCCATGTTTCTTGTCTGATTTGCGCGTTGTCAGATGCTTTTGCTAATCTCTCTAGTTGATGCTTGCTTAAGTGATTATTTGGCAGAAGCGTGTGAGCAGGCGTGTGTGTGATTGCCGTTGGCATGGCAGTTAGTATGATATGGCATTAGCATACTTCCTCCGTGCTGCAGGCCTCCTCCTCTTCTAGGCATACTTATGCAGCAGGGAAAAAATACCCAATAGAAAGCCATGAGGGAGACAGTTATGGTATAGTGATCTTCTGGCCAGTTTGACCAAAGACCTACAGAGTTCGGAGGAGCCTAAAAGCTGCTCTTGTTTTCCTTCTATTACTAATCATAAATAAGTCATTCACCAGCAAAGGATTTATAAAGAGCTGCAGAGATTATAGGCCGCCTAAATAGGGGTATCTACATTGAGTCTAGTTCTCAGTAATTTCCCTGCACTCGCAAAATAGCATTGGGAACTGTGTTTATGGGGTGATAAAGAAGAAAAGGCACGCTCCATTCCCTTTGTGTTTGTCAGCTCAAGAACCTGTCTTTAAATGGGACATGGGGTTTAGTTTGTGTTTTGGGCTCGTTAGTATTGAGTGGGCATTGGGATTATAGGTGTATGTGTTTTAAGAGGCGTCAGTCTCTTCTCTCAATAGCTTGTAATTTGAGGTATAGTCTTTGTGTCTGTAGTGCATTGAAACAGCTTTATGGGCTAAGAGTTACCTCACTGAGAACAGTGGGGTTTACTTAGACAATGTACATGTAGAAGCCTTTCCAAGGCATGGTGCGGGCAAGGCATAATCCCTTGCCAAAACTTGTGCCTCTGTGACTGTCTGGTGCTGTGAAGGTTTGGACTTTATCCCGATGAGAGGGGGAGGCTGCCGTCTTCCTGCTGGGATCAGCCCTCGGTTTTACCTCTGTAGGAAAAAAACTTCTGGGCTTAACATCTGAAATGGTTTTGTAAAGCTGTCTGGAATCAGAAATGTGGGAAAGTGGGGAACACTTTCTCTCTTTGTCCCTAACTACCTGCAAAATTACTAATGTTTTCACGATGAAAAAATCCTGAAGTTCAAAAAGGAGTGTGAATGGGAGGAAAAGTGGGTGACCTCATTGCTCTTAAGCATAACTTTGATCTAGAAAAGTTATTTTGAGGTGGTTTTGAAGAAACATTTATAGATTCTTTTAGTATTTTGCCACTGAGATAATATTTGCAAACACCTCTTCTTATTCGGTAGTATAATGTGTTACATGGTCCTGACCTTTCCTTGGCTGCTTCTCCATGCCCAAATACAGCATCTCTGGGCTAATTTTCACAAAGGGTGAGAGCTCCTGAGAGTAGCTGGAGATTGAATACTGCTGTACAAGGAAAGGACTAAAAAGCAAATGTGGTATATGTTCTTTGTTCATTTAATTGCTATGTACTGTCATTTAGTTTGAATTATTTATGACTATATGTACAAGGAAGTAGTCCTTTAAATAAGAACACCTCTTTCTTGTGCTAACCACAACTGTAGGTTGAGTGGATATGGAGACTGCGTTTTTATAGAGAAAGCAAATGAGATGTGTAGACACTTTGCCCCAACATTGTGCTTTACGCGTCAAAAGCGAGTCTCTGTTTAGAGAAACTTTCCAAACTGTAGGGATGTGTAGCAAAAATGTGTCATCTAACTTTCGACTTTCCAATTGCACATCACGTACTATAAATGAGAAGTTCACATCTTTCTGTATTGACACTTTCAGCATGTGCAATAAGGCTCTAATTCTAGTTGGGATTTTACCAACTGATATTTCTCAAGTAATTGTAGGTGGGAATTTCTTGTCTTATTTAAATAGGGAATTCTGCAACAAACAAAAACCCCAAAACAGGAGAAGTCTGTGAAGTGCAAATTATCTGTCTAAGTCAAGAAAAATTGAGGCTGAAATATTTCACATCAAGCTTATCAAAATGGAAATTTTTGAGTTACTGAATCACAAATTTCTCTTCCAGGTCAGTGAAATTCTAGTGTGTATCTGAACACTTGCAGCACTTAATTGGGTATTGAGGGAATGGAAACAAGAACATGAGCCTACATATGAGATAGATACATTGGCTACAGTAAGCTCTTCATGGTGCCTTATGATGTCCAGCTGATGCTGTTCACAGAATCACAGGGGTTGGAAGGGTCCTCTGGAGATCATCTATCCAACCCCCCTGCCAGAGCAGGGTCACCTAGAGCAGGTTGCGCAGGATGGTGTCCAGGCGGGTTTTGAATGTCTCCAGAGTTGGAGATTCCACCACCTCTCTGGACAGCCTGTTCCAGTGCTCTGCCACCATCAAAGGTCCTCCTCATGTGCAGATGGAACTTCCTATGTTTAAGTGTGTGCCCATTACCTCTTGTCCTATCGCTGGGCACCACTGCAAAAAGCCTGGTGCCATCCTCCCGGCACCCTCCCTTTGTAAGCATTTGTAAGTATTTGTAAGCATTGATGAGATGCCCCGAGTCTTCTCTTCTCCAGATTAAAAAGACCCAAGTCCCTCAGCCTTTCCTCATAAGAAAGATGTTCCAGTCCTCTAAGCATCTTTGCAGCCCTCTGCTGTACCCTCTCCAGCAGTTCCCTGTCCTTCTGGAACTGGGGAGCCCAGAACTGGACACAGTACTCCAGGTGTGGCCTCACCAGGGCAGAGTAGAGGGGGAGGATAACCTCCCTCACCCTGCTTGCCACACACCTCTTGATGCACCCCAGGATGCCATTGGCCTTCTTGGCCACAAGGACACATATTGCTGGCTCATGGTCATCCTGTTGTCCACCAGGACTCCCAGGACCCTTTCCACAGAGCTGCTTTCCAGCAGGTCAGCCCCTAACCTGTACTGGTGCGTGGGGTTATTCCTCCCCAGCTGCAGTACCTTACATTTGCCCTTGTTGAACTTCATGAGGTTTCTCTCTGCCCAACTCTCCAGTCTGTCCAGGTCATGCTGAATGGCAGCACAGCCTTGTGGTGTGTCAGCCACCTCTCCCAGTTTTGTACCATCAGCAAGTTTGCTGATGACACACTCTATCCCTTCATCCAGGTCGTTGATAAAGATGTTGAACGGGACTGGACCCAGTACTGACTCCTGGGGAGCACCACTTGTCACAGACCTCCAACTACACTCTGTGCCACTAACCACAACCCTCTGAGCTCTATCTGCCAGCCAGTTTTCAATCCACCCCACTGTCCATTCATCCAACCCACAATTCCTAAGCTTGCCTATGAGGATGTTATGGGAGACAGTGTCAAAAGCCTTGCTGAAGTCAAGGTAGACAACATCCACTGCCCTCCCCTCATCTATTTGTCCAGTCATGCCATTGTAGAAGGCTATCAAATTAGTCAGACATGACTTCCCCTTGGTGAATCCATGTTGGCTACTTCTGATAACCTTCTTTTCCTCCAGATGTTTTGAGATGACGCCCAGAATGAGCTGTTCCATCATCTTTTCGGGGACGGAGGTGAGGCTGACTGGCCTGTAGTTTCCTGGGTTTTCCTTCTTGCCCTTTTTGAAGACTGGAGTGACATTGGCTTTCCTCCAGTCTTCAGGCATCTTGCCTGTTCTCCAGGACCTTTCAAAGATGGAGAGCGGCCCAGCAATGACTTCTGCTGGCTCCCTCAGCACTCGTGGGTGCATCCCATCAGGACCCATGGACTTGTGGATGTCCAGTTTACTTAACTGATCTCTAACTTGATCCTCCTCAACCCAGGGAAAGTCTTCCTTCTTCCAGACTTTCTCTGTTACCTGTAAAGTCTGGGACTCCTGAGGGCTGGCCTGAGCAGTAAAGACTGAAGCAAAGAAGGCATTCAGTAATTCCGCCTTCTCTGCATCATCTGTCACCATGGCCCCTGTCTCATTCAACAGCAGGACCACGTTTTCTCTAGTTTTACTTTTGCCTCTGATGTACTTGAAAAAACCCGTCCTGTTGACCTTAACATCCCTTGCCAGATTTAATTCCAAGGAGGCCTTGGCTTTCCTCGTTTTGTCACTGCGTACTCTGGCAGCATTCTTGTAATCTTCCAGGCCCTTCTTCCACATACTGTAAACCTCCTTCTTCCACTTGAGCTTTTTCAGAAGCTCCCTGCTCAACCATGCAGGTCTCCTGCTTCCCTCGACTGATTTCTTGCTCTTGGGGATGCACTGATCCTGAGCTTGGAGGAAGTGATGCTTGTTCATTATGTCTCACAAAAAGAGTGGTATAGTGTACAGCAATGGGGAATGAGGAGCATTTTCTCAAATTTGTCCTTTTGTGATCAGTTTAAATTTTTTTTCAAAGTATACCTTTGAAAATTAGAATATAATTTATATGTACATATAATTGTAATAATTATTACAAAATTATTTCTTTACCAAATAATTGTAAACAATTGTAATAATTTAAAATGTTATTTACAATTATTACTTTTGTAGTTATAGAACTGAATAAAAATGGAATTTTGATTCAATTTTTTTTCAAAGACTTGTGCATGTTCTTTTCAGTTGTTCCACAGGGCATGGTGTTTGGTGTTTTTTTTCTCTTCCCCCGTCCCTCCGCCCCCCAATCATAGCTTATGTTGCAAAACACGTTTTAGGCCTTGTTCAGTGTTAAGTAGACCCTTATCCTAGAATAAGTATAGTCTTCACTGCCTGATGCAGGGGGTGATTTGTGTGAAATGAAAGAGGTATGATTTTTATTCTCACTTATATCTGTCTTCTATTCCCCTAGCTTTAAAAAAAGTATTCTAGGCCTAAAACCCTTTCGGAGTAGCAGAACTTAGCAGAACTTCCAAGCTGCAGCAGCTCATCCCAGGTGAGCTTCCTGCATTGCGCAGCATTGCCTGCTTCTCTAGTTTCCTTGCTCAGGTTCCTGTCCGGTCCCACTTGCTACCTTGCAAAGCTAAACCATTGAAGGCTGCTACTGCTTCTATAGCAGAAGCTGTATCAGGCTGTGAAATAGGTCTGGATTTTTCTAAGATGCTGGTTGTGCCCTTTGAGTAGCAGTGCAATTGTACAAGATATGAAAGTGGATGGAAGAGCATGGGTTGAGTTCTGTAAAACCAGGGTTATGTGGACTGCTTAAAACTCTTTGCAAGTAGCGTTCATCTTCCTTAGCTTTAAATGTGCATAAATCTGAAATGGATTTTTCCCCAAACAGATAAACCACACCCAAACTGGTTTGGTTTTGAAGATGTATTTCCGTAACTCCGAATAGCTGAGGTTTCCTTAATCTTAATTCTGAATTCGTGTGTCTCTAATGTCCTTATTTTCATAACCCAAACTTTTCTTTGCTTTAACCTCTCTTCTATTTAAACAGTGTAGTAGGTCACCCTTCACAAATATTACACATTCTCTCATGTTTTTTGTTTTCAGTGGCCTTTTACAACCCCACGCCTAGTTCTAAATCAGCAAAATGTTTCAGATATTGTTTATTTCTGAGTGTGCTCACCATTCATGCTCTTATTTTAGCGAGCACATTTAATTGAAATTTAACCTGGCATTCTATAATTGCATTATAATTTCCAGAGTCAAACTTTTTTTCATATTATAGTTTAAAAATTTAGAAGCACTATTCTAAAGTTTTGCCTAGTCTGGAATGACTCCTCTACTAAGCACAGGGATATGACATCTTCTGTTTCCAGAACTTTTTTGATGTCTAGAAGTTAATCCAATAATTATTGGTATAGAGTGGTATGTAAGCATATATATGTTTTTGTTCCATTAGACTTCAGTGTGTCTGTGGTGAATTTTATCTGATATTTGTGTTGTCCAGTTGCCTGGTAGTTGTGAGTACAAGGACCTCCATTGTTGGCTAATACAATTTTATATGGGCAGCACATTTTGTTACCTTGTTTTTCATTCTTTCTTTTAGGTAATTCATAAATGCACTCAACAACTGTCACCTTAGGCTGAACTTTGGGTGCTACAACCTCCCCTTCCACGTGAAGAAATTATTATTGTTCTTACCCTGGGATTCTCTGTTCCTTGACTAATATCTAAAGAGTGACAGGACCTTACCTCTTATCCCAAGATTACCAAGCTCTCCTAAGAGCTTTCTTCAAAGTCTTTGAAAATCCAAACAATTTACATCTAGTGAAAAATAGTCAGGATAAGTTTTTAAAGGATTCCTGTAGATTAGCAAGGCATGATTTATCATTGTGAAAAATGTGCTTTTCTAGACTCTCTTAGTGTGTGGGACTTCTGTTTCAGGCTAGCTGGTTTACATACACCTGCCTTTAACTGATTTTTCTCAGCTCTGGAGATGGATTTTAGTGCAATCAAATTTCTAGAGTTGTTTCTTTTTTAATTTACTTTTTTATTTCCCCTAACTGTCTAGCAGTTCTGCCTCAAGTTCTTTACTTGTATCACCCTAGGGTATGCATATATCTTCTCTGCTCCGTAGTGAAAACTGAAGCAGAGAGGCTGTTTAACTTACGTGCAATCTCTTTTTCTGCCCTCGTTGACTTCTTTGCGTCAGGGTAGTCTGTGGTACAGTGTGCAGGACCCACCGGCTCTTCTAGAGATCCAGTTTCCTGTGTGCTTAAGGAATGCCTTATTGCTTGTCATTGTGTATTTACCTCCTTGTTCCTCAGCCTTGCTCTGGGACCTCTTAATCTCCATTTTGCATCTCACCTGCCAAAGTTGTTCTCTCCCATTAGTTTCACTTGGGCTGGATTCGCATTTTCTTTCTCTTAAAGGTATTTTTGAGTGAATAAATTCTTAAACTACAGTTAAGAAATGGTGTTGTGTTGTTTCGGGGGGGGGGGGGGGGG
>VFFE01008410.1:1798622-1917958 GCA_008921705.1 Burhinus oedicnemus | reverse complement strand
GTGTTCCCCCCCCCCCCAACTTACCTTGCCTTAGTGGAAGGGTAGCTAAGTGTGTGCTTTCCTTTCCAATCAAGAATGATTTTCCTGATAGCAGACACGCAGGCCACAGCCCTTATTCCTGAAGCCCTGGTCCTTTAGTGCAAAAGGTCTTCATCCAAGCATTGTCTTACTGTCTTTAGGTCTTGCCTGTATAAAACCTCTTTGAAAAGTGAATCTGAGTGAAGAAAAACATGCATTTGTGAGATAGGGAGATTGTGTCAATTTTTTAATGTAAACAAATCTCTTTAGATGGAAAGAAACTAAATCAAACTAAGGTGTTGCCAGTTCAAAGACGAGTATCCACACTGTTGTGTGCTATTTCTTGCCCACTTTTAGTTGGGAAGTGTGCCAGGTATGCAGGGATAACGAGGTCTTCTGGATTTTGCACGACTGAGGAAAGGGAGGCATTAGAGAGGAGGAGGGTGTCAGCTTTGTTGGCTTCCTTTTGCTCATGGGATTGAGGGACCTTTATTTATGCTTTTCTAGTCATGTGGGTAAGCCAGCTCTGTTTCCAGAATCAAGAGAAATGCTCATTTTTCTTTCATTGAGAAGAATGAAGGAGCTTAGCAGCTTTGAACTGTAGTTCAATTTGAGCACTGGCTATAGTTATAATAAATTGCTGGCTTTATTTAAGAAGATTCTGAAAGATCAAATCCCAAATAGGATTTTCCCAAATGGGAAAAAACTTGTTTGTTCCTCTCTCTGAGAATATGGAACTCTTCCACAAAGCACATTTCCTTAAATTGAGTTTTCATGTGTAATACAACTTGGGTGGGGAGGACAGGGGGCAAAAAGCAGAAGTTGTAAGCCTGCGATGTGGAAAGTTGTTATAGCCTACATCAGTTCCCCAGGCCTTAGAGCAGCCTCTGTTCTCTCTTTTTCCTGCTTCGTTTTATGCAAAGGTCATGCTTCCCCAGTGACCATTAGGACCCATTACCTTTTGTTTTAAGTCTGATTAATGTTGCCTAATTTAACGATGATGTTGATATAGTGGAACCATCTGGTGTTTCAACTTCAAAAGGCTGAAGCTCTAAGCTGAAAATTTTGGACAGAAGTTGGGCCAGCCCGGCTCCTGTGGAGCAGAGGGAAAGTCATTCTGGATTTCTAGAGCTGATGAGGTATTTCTTCTCTAGCTCCTCCTGTTGCTACAAAAAAGTGTTTTCAACACGTTTTTTTGTTTAGGTGAGGGCATGTTAATTTTGAACTTTCTTCTGTGAGTCGTTGCCTAGATAGCAAACTTCCGAGCACAAGAGGGAACTTTGTTTAAACACCACAGACAATAAGTATCACCAGAGCCAGCTAACTGCAGATAAGCAGGCATCTTGATGGGATTAGAAGGGCAGCAGCAGATACAACAAACAGAGGCATATACATTATGAGCTATTCTGAGTAACTCCTAATCCTTAAACAGACTTTACTGAACTCTGCCTGGTTGAATTGTTCTCTCTTGGGACGCTGTTTTTCAGTCTGTATTGCTGACGCAGAAGATCCATCGGTGCTACCTTTTGGGTAGTTGTCAGCTGCCAAGGCTGAGAGTTCAAACCCTGGAGCACACTGAATTGGGGAGCAGCAGCCAGGAGCTGGTGCTCTTGCTGAACAGATGGTGACCCAGAAAGCTGTATGCTCAGCATTAAGTACTTAATGACATGCAGGTGTCCTTCATGGTTTGGAGCACTGAAGTTTTTAAATTTACTATAGGAAGTTGGTTACTTTTAAGACCAAATGAGGCTTCCCACCTCTATGGAGACATTTGTGGCACAATTTACCGCTACCAAAATCTGTCTAACGTAAACAGATGTGCAGCACAGAGCTGACATGAACTTCCCTACAGTGGGAATTAAGCATGGATCAACCAGAGACATCTTCATTCAAGACAATTCAAAGCCTTAGCCTGAGGCCACCAGAGAGAAGAACCATTTAGAGGGTAATTCCTCACTAAGATATTACCGTTATATGTTCTTAACCCTAATACAAGTTGTTTTAGACCCGACCTGTGTGGTTGCTCTGCCTGCATGGAATAGCATCATCCTATTAACTTCTGCCATGCCCTGAAAAAATGGACATTTGTTATAACTAGCAAAACCTTTCCTAAGTGATCTCTTTCTTTCTGTTTGCAAGCCAGCTTTTGAAGAGGCACAGCTACAGGCTCATGGGGATGGGGAGAGAGGAAGAGGTCTGCAGGCCAGAGGAGTGGAGAGGGTGAGGCAAGGTGTGAGGAGCAGCACTGTAAGGTTCCTTAGGCTTTTTCCTCTCCTCTTCTTCTGTGTTGCAGTGGTCTCCCTTCTGTCCTCAGTCTATGAGCCTATAGCATTACTTCTGGCTCTTCCACATCTGCAGAGATGCTTCTCATGAAGGACAAGGTGTAGAGAGGTAGCAGTGCTGGAATCCTTCTATGGTGAAATATGCTTCACTAGCTTTAACAGGTGATGTCTGCAGTCTTAGTGAGCGTTTGGGAATTTGGAGGGAATGATTCCCCAATAACGGGAAATGAACAGCAAGGCAGAAACCCCATCTTAGCAGTAGGCGTTCAGCAGGTGAAAAGGAGCGTTATCTGTGCCTGCTTCCATTTTTGATAGGCATGTTCCGATAGCTGTGGAAGAGAGACTTGGGAGCAATGGAGAATTCCAGCTTTAGTTTCAGTTCATTTGTATACAAGTTGTCGCTTCTACTTTTCTTTTTTTCAGAAGGCTTTGTGGGTCCTTTACTGGGTCCTTTTTACTGTGACTCACAGGCCGTATATACTGAAGTGAGTGTTTTTCCTTGTGCGCCTGAACTCCCCTCCCTGGGGTATCCACAGGGTAGTTCAGGCTAGAGCTAGAGTATGATCCACCACGGAGGGTAATGCAGATTATCAAAAAGCTGAAGCTTAAGTATGAGCTCTGGGTCTGAGCTCACTGGCCAGCAGAGGTGCTAATGCCGCTCCCAGGAAGCTTGGCTTGGCATCTTGTTCGCTGAATTAACAATGAATAAAGTTTAATGATTCCTGCCTCTCGGGTGATAGCTTTTCACTGTAACGCTAAAAAAGGAATTAAATTGTGGGAAAGGGATTGGGGGAATGAAAGAGAAACATGCCTGATTAGCTTTTGGAAGGAGGAAAAAGAATCTCATGGTTCAGAATGGTAATCGCTCTGCAAGGGGCAGCCATCTCCTGGAGTTATCACTTAATCTGTAGGTAGGCTCTCTTCTGAGTTGTACTAAACAGGTAAGTTTTGGACTGGCCTTCAGTGAAAAGGAGAACTGCGTTATCATTTCTCTGTCAGGATAAGGCAGTCTTAGGTAAGAATTTGCTTCTTACTGAGATCTGCCCTTCGCAGTTTTTCTCCCATAAGCATCCCAAAGTGCCCTGCTGGCTTCTGCCTAATTTTTGGTGTGCTTGAGACGAATTTTGACTGTTTTTTTTAGGAAGTTGTCCATGATACAAATATTCCAGTATAATCTATGACACTCGCAATAACTTTGCAAAAGATTCTGGGTTTAGAGAATCACTTGCCACCGCTTCTTGCCTTCCTTCTGTCCTGCTTACCTCTTTTTCAAGTGGTGCAGGCAAGTAACCTCTTTGGAGCTGCTGCGCCTCAGATTTTCCTTTCTCTCTCTCCCTTTCTTTCTGTCACTGGCATCAGCAAGCTCCCTCAGCTCGGTAGGACAGCATGCAGTAGCACATTTTCCTTCGTTTGACATTAGGATACATGGTGTCGTTTAACTTTTTTTTTTTTTTCTCTTTTACTGTGCATCTGTTTCAGATGCCCTGAAAGAAGGAGCTCTTTGCCAATGCAGTTGTAGTGAGGTTGTGAGAAATGGGAAAACCAGAGGAACACACCAGAAAAACCGGTGCTGTGTCTGAGTGAATAAGCTATTGCCTCTGAAGTTAATTTGCTCCTTAGTGCTAAAAATTACCTTGATACTTGATTGATATCACCTACTAATGCAAATCAAGCTATGTGATGCAGAGGTGATGGGGAGGAAAGGCAGGTGTATGCATTGGGGGCAAAATACCTCAAAAGTAGGAGATTTGATGAAGGGAAGTTAAACACTACAAACACAGCTTTGTTTCTAATTACATTTTTTGCTTGCAATGAGTAGCCCATCCTTTAGGCTTTCACTGTGATTTCTTTTGAGACATTTCTCCCTTCTACCCTCAAACTTCCATCCTTTCCTGGTAATCTGGCAAGAAATTCTATCTGGGGAAGGGGCTGAAGGAATAATCCCTCCTCCCCAAATAACAGCATCTTTCTTGGAGGAATCTGCTGTTTTTGCAAGTGGACTATATTCCCTCACACCTCCTGTGCTTTTCTTTTTCAAATCACATAACTTCCTGCATGAGGTAACCTTTTCTATCTCGGTCTGTCTCTCTCCCTTGCTTGCTCTCCCTCTGGCTTGCTTTTCAGTCAGTGTTGCTCTCTGGGTCCCTTGCTCGGTGATGAATGAGTTTCATTCATCTTTCTTTTGGGGGCTCTGTGAAAAGCTTTAGACTTTGCCTGCTCCCATTTTTTCGCTGGGCTATTCATTTCCATGGCGATGGAGAAAGGAGGGGGGCAGCAGAGTGGGTGGCAGTGGGGCCAGAGGTCAAGAGTGGCCACTTTCTGAATTAAAGCTTTGAATTCCATTAAGGGTGACACGTTGTAACCTGGAGTAACTCTCCAAGAACTTGGCTGTCAAAGTCATCAAAGCAAAGGGAGAGGGAGGCAGGAGAAAGAGAGAGATCAGAGGAGGAGGAACTCGAAAGCTTGGAGTTGCTGTCAGGATTACATGTGGTGACTTAATATAGGGGTAGTTCATTTGTGTTGCCATACACGGGGCTTCAGTGAGGCCGTGCTCCGAAATCTGCATGCAGATGGGGCGTGTGAGGTAGAGAGGATTCCCCTCATCCTTTGATCAACGAATGTAATCTTCTGATTGAGTAAACAACCCTTCCCCTCTGAGAAATGGGAAGGGCGGCATTGCGTATAGATAAGTATGCTGGCCACTTTGGGATTTCATTAGGTTATTTTTTCATTTCTTTCACAGAGGTGCCAGGAGGACTCAGCCAACAAAGATGAGGGATGTTTTCCTGGCATCGTACAAATAGTCACTGAGAGAAAGTCTGTGTCCCAGAAGACAGCAAGTGAAGTAGAGCAAACTGTATCAAGCTATTTCCAAACATCCAAAATTTAGGTGTTTTAAAAACATTAAATATGGAAACTTGCCAATCCCTATATGGAAGAAGAAGAAAAAAAAAACAAAAAACCAAACCCAGAAGAAAACCTGCTGAATTTTGTCATTTGCTGATGTTTCTTCTCTGAAGGTTGATTACAGAGGGGAGGAATCAGAAGGAGGCACCAGGACCTCGTGCCCTGCATGCATGACATATTCTGAATTCGCCTCCCCTCTTTGAGTGGTCTCATTGTGGTAGTAATCAGGGTCTGTGTTACAACTCCCCTTCCTCACTCATGCCACCTGATGAGTCAGTGGTTCAAAACAGAATTTTCTGTGAGTTCCCAGGCGCGTGGTCTTGCTTCTGGCACTGTTGAGTTTCTGAACTTGTTATCCCTCCATCCCCAAGGTTATCCAGTTCTTCTTTTATGATGACCTGATCCTAATGTGTACTAGCAGGACAGCCCGCTAATTTTATAGTGTATAAAATTTTTTGTTCTTGATCTCATATGTTTTCTGTATTAAATGAAAAAGCAAAAGTTTGGTGCTAAACTCCTTGTGGAACTCACTTTGGAATCTCCCCCCAGCATTGTATTTCTCAGCTTGCTAAATTTGTCTAGATCCCAAACTGGACGATACTGTTCCTGCCAGTCCTGAGTATGCCACTATCAAAAACTGTGCTGTGCGCCCAGCAACCAAGATTTATAAAAATCTCTCTGTACTCTGAATCACACTTGATGGGAAGCCTTCAGCATCCAGTTCAAGTTGGGATGTCTGGAAAGACTCAGTTCCTCCTCTTTCAGGGTACTTGACACTTCTTAGCAAGGTCTTTCTCATCATTATGGTTCCTCTGCCTGTTTTACCATTCACTAACATCCCTGAGCTTCCTTGTGGCCCTGTAACAAATGGCTTAACATTTTTGAGGTGGAGGAGGATTCTGGGTTTTTTCTTTGGCGAGAAAATTGCGGCTTTTATTGCTGGAGGCTGTTAGGGTTCTTTGCTGAAAGCAAACTGTGAGTCTTGCCTGTGTTTTGCTGTTGTGTCTTGTATTATTATTTATTCCTTCATATAAAAAATATTTCCAAAATCTTGTAAAATAACAGTCTTAAAGATTCTTTTTTATTTTCCAAGTCCATATTTTCATGGTGTTTCTCCTCCCATGTGTGATATATAAGACAGTAGTAGCCAGCAATTGGTCTAGTAAGATAATGTATTGGGTTTTTTCTCTTTGGCATTTCTTCACTTGTTTAAAAAGCAACAAGGAGAGACTCAAAGGAAAAGGAACACTGGGGTTTTTTTAGACCAATTTGCACAAATCCTGCATCGTTGTGGTGAAGTAAACGTAAGAGCTGGGGCTGTATATAGTGACCACAGGAGATAAAAAGGAGGAATTAGGAAAGTTATTAGAAAAGTTTGATGTCCATGTGCATGGGGGTTTGTGTGTTTGTTTTGGTTTTTGGGGGTAGGGAAGATAGGGAAGGAATAGTTTGAGTGCCAGAAATACCCTAAACTGAGAAGCAAAGGAGGACTAGATGCTTACGTTACTGAATGGATGAGCTCTAGATGGTAACTCTAGAGATCTTCAAAGTCCTCTAATTAGGGAGAGAATGAGCTGTAATATGTATTATTCCATGCTAAAGCAGAGACTGCTGAGAGAAACAGCTCTAACATACTGCAGCTAATAAAGGCAACTAAACCAGCCAGGGAAAGGATCAAAACTGTAACAGCAGCCACTGGTTCAGAAGTATGCAAACTCGGGCCGAAGGGACCTCAGAAATAGGGCAGACACAAAGTGAATG
Organism: Burhinus oedicnemus; assembly: GCA_008921705.1. Lineage (NCBI taxonomy): Eukaryota > Metazoa > Chordata > Aves > Charadriiformes > Burhinidae > Burhinus > Burhinus oedicnemus. The sequence goes on along the minus strand of VFFE01008410.1, from coordinate 1,910,990 downwards.
GAGAATAAAAGCATCGTAGGCCTTTTTACATGAGAGGTAGAAGGAAGCAGTGCAGGGACTGAGGGTGGAGAGTTTCTTTGTTAATAAGGAAGATATTGGCCTACTTTAGTAGACTCAGACTGCCAGCACCTGAATAGGAGGGGAGCCACTGTCATATTTGTAATTATGGCATTTGATTGGTGGCCTCCCTGTATCTGCAGGGTGGTGACGTTCATTGCAGCATATTCTCAATGCAAGGGTGCTGTGAGCTGCCCCAAGAGCAGCTCTTGTACCAAGCGTACTGGCCAGTGAACTAGGGACATTCTCTTTTCCCCCTTAAGAGATCTGGCTCCTTTTTTAATCTGCTTTTGCTGGTGAGATGCTTGTTTGAAATAAATCTTCTCCAGCAGGACTTTCAGTTCTGTTAGTCCTCTAATCCTTTCACCTGAAACAGAACAAACAAGAAATGAAGAGAATGGGGAGGAAGCATAGAGATTTGATTTACTGTGGAGACTTGATTTGCCTGTTCTGCTGTGCTTGATCCTGCTTTTCCACATACACTTTCCTTCATGAGACAGTCCTGTAGTTTCACCCTTAGGGGTGCTGCCTTGCTTACTTTTCCTACATTTCTTTGTATTTTCATACCTGCTTGTAATACAGTCTTCCCCTCTCTGTAGCGAACCCACCTGTTAATGTTGACTCTGCTTAAAAAAGCCGGTACTAGGAGTAATCATAAAGCTGACCTCGTTGTTAATCTGAGTGTTATCTGAGGAGTGGGAGTACTCTGCCTTGCAGAGGCTGTAATAGGATTGATTGGGTAAAGCACAAGCAGTTTCCCTTTCTCTGTCAAGCTATTTTGAGAATAAAATGCAGAAATAGAGCACTGCGTAAGCTGTAATAATTATGCTTTCCATTTAAAGATGTATCTTGCTGAAGAGCAGACATGACAAAACATCAAAACACAGGACTTTGCCTCCCTAGCCAGTTAGGTCTTGACTGTAAAACTTGCACACGTTAGCATGGATGCCACGCAGCAATGTGGATGCTCCAGGGTTGGGAGAAGCAAAATGCCACACAAAATTCAGGGAATTTGACCAGGTCTGTGAGCGTCCAGCCTTGTACAAAACCAGGTCTACTTGTGGTGTCTTGTGAGACTGTGGGGCTTTTCCTGGCCAAGCACAGTGCTGGTAACTGAGCACTGGCACAGGTTGCCCAGAGAGCTGGTGGAGTCTCCATCCTTGGAGATATTCAAAAGCCACCTGGACACGGTCCTGGGTAACCAGCTCTAGATGGCCCTGCTTGAACAGGGAGGTTGGACAAGATGACCCCTGCCAACCTCAACCGTTCTGTGATTCCTGTACAGACTAATTCTGTGATGCCTGAGCAATTGTCTTCTTCAGGCTTGTACTTCATCTCCATCTTTCTGCGGGTCAATCTGTACGTTACAGAGTAGCAGTGTATGTTAGTAGAAGCGAGGAGAAGGGCGTGCACTGTTTGTTATGTTAGAAGGGGACAAATGATAATAAACTAGCTTTTTACTTGGAGGAACTAATAGAAACTTTGCCATTTCAGCTACTGTTCCAGTCATGCACACAGACTGACATCCCGATAAAGTTTTGTGCCTGAAGGGACAATGTTCTTACTCCTTCAAAGAGACTTAATTGCAGTGTAAGACAGCCTGGAGCTGCAAGCAAATTAGTCCTATGTTGTGGTTTGTACCAATATAGCACTTAAGACTGCAATGCTTTCTAGGCATCCTGTGAGCCTTCTTTGGCCACGGAGCAGGGAAGCCAAACGTAGCCAGGGGCTAGCTTTGGTGGGAAGCTGTCTAAATCAGAACTGTCTTTGCTTTGGAGGAAAGGGCAAACCTCCAATATATGCAGAGGAGCAGTTGGATGTTTTGTGCAGTCTGGGTGGTGTGCAGAGGTCCTAATCGCATGAAGTGTTTAAATATGGCTTTCTGGAAACCCACGAGGATGAACTGCTGCTGGAAAAACTGGTAGCAGTGAGTTTTCCTGGGAATGGGCTGCTGTCAGCTGGGCACTCGAATGGCTTGAACTCCTCGGATGGTTTTGCACCTTCCTGCCCCCATTCTCCAGCTTTTGTCACTAACAGTTCTGCTTTTTCTTTCGAAGGTTATTTCTGGGTCAGTAAAGAGGAGGATATAATCCTTGAGCCTTGTGGGGTAGTTACCTTAATCATCCAAACTTCTTCTGGCAGAAAGCTGCTTACGACAAGCCTATCCTGTGGTGGGGGTGGGGGGAGAAATGGGGCGGGGTAGCCTGGATCACAGATCTGGAAACAGGTGCTGGAAATCCCACTCTTCTGACATAGAACTCCCATTGTTAAATCCCTTGGCAGCTTCTGACTTATGTAAATGTTTTTACGAGGGGGAATCAAATTACTCTGATCTTCTAGTGGTTGGAAATCTGACATCTACCTGTTACTGTTTTCAGTTAAATTCTGCAGGGTTTAGTAGAAATATCTATTAAATTCCATGTTTCCATCCTTTTAAATCTTACAGGGTGTTTTTCTTTAAAGTCTAGCCCTTAATAAGTTCCAGCATGATTAAACTATCATCATCTTGAATTGAGAAGAGAATCTTTGGAAGGATTTATTTTTCTCCATTTCCTTCACTGAGTTTCTAAAAATGTCAGGACTCAGAAACTAGTCGCCTGCTCCCAGGGTGTTTGAGCAAATGCCTCAGCCCCGGTGTCTTCAGCACAGTTGGCTGATACTTTCTCTATCAGCCTTCCTCCTCGATGCACAGCCCACTTGTCGCTGTGTCTCCTGGGCTGTTCCAGTCCTGATTGTCATCTTCTTCCAAGTCCTTTTTCATCCCATCTGTTTTAGGCCTTTGCCATCTGTGATGCAGTCCTCTACCCTGAAAGCTTTCAGACTCTTTTCCTTGAGTGACAGAGTTGGAACTGGTTGTTTCTCTGTTCAGTGTATCTAACATACAGCTTTTGTCCCATCCCTGTCAGCTTTTGGAGACTGTTTCTCATAACATGTCTATATAACATGTATATGCAACAACTGTAAAAGCAGAGCCTTATTTTTTATTTTATCTCTTTCCCCCTTGGGAACCTCCTAGCTGTAGTAGAGAGTCACTGTTCTGCGTCCTCTCCACCGTTTGGGCTGGCTCACTTGCTTGGGATGGTTATAGTGTAGACCCTGCATGCCACTGAAGCAAGGGCCTTATTGCTCTTCCTCTGCTGCAAATGTCTGCAGTAATGCAAATATGGGGCATAAGATGAAGAAAGAGACATGGCACTAGGCTGCATCTTGGAATTGTATCCCTGGGAGAGAAGGATCAGTCTGATGCTTAGCTGAACTGAGCCTTTCTTTGCGGCCAGGTGCAGTCAGTCAGCAAGGCATCATTCCCTGGGAAATGGGTCCAGGTCTGAGGTCTCGAGGAGTGGGAGGAAGATTACAAAGCATCACAGCTGCCCTGTGTGAGACGCAGCCCTAGCTCTGAGAGGGCTTTTGGAGGGAACCAACTCTTGAGTCTCGTGCTTCGTGTGTGACGCTTGGGAAAGGTCTGTAAAAACAGGCTGCTCGGGCTGCTTGCATCCTCACTTCTTTCAGGTCCCAGGTATAGACAGTGTAGGTGTAAACTGTGCCGTGCTGTCTACGTTTGCTTTTTTCCCTGTTTATAACTTTTGAATAGAAGTGCCTTTTTTGCAGGTGAGGTGTGTGTGCTGAGACTTTACCTTATATTTTGAGGAATGAGTAAGACCTCAAGTGACAGGTCATGTGGAAACACAATGCTATAGTATATTTGCTTTTTTTTTTTTTTTTTTTTTAATTTAAAAGGATTAGTAGACAAGGGATACATGCAAATTTGAATCCAAGTCCCTGTCCATTTCTCACTGTGTTTGTTGTGGCTGGATCATGAGTTTTCTCTTTTTCTAGGAAACTGCAAACCAGGCAAATGTTGACTCTGAGAAGATCAAGCAAATAATTTCTGCTCTTCTTTGGTTTGTACTGTTGCAGCATGAGGGCAGATCAATGGAGTGAATCAGAAGTTGAATATCTGCCCTGACCCATAAGGAAACATGGTCCTTGGGGTGGAGCAAGATGCTGATAGAAGACATGCTGTCTTTATTCCCATCCGTTCCAAGGGCAGACTGCTGTGAAGGCCAGTCCTGGTATGGTAGTGAGCATGTATTGCAGGTCTCTGTGCATCAGAGCATCACAGTAACCAACAACACTGCTCTAGGGATCTCAGGAGGGCATCAGACTAGCTGCTCTGCGGAAGCTCTAATTTGCTTATCACTTTTGGCTGATGTGATTAGCAGTCAAGGCTAATTACCTGCAGGAATGCTCCCTCTTGCCTCCCTGAATCCACACATGAGAAAGCTGGTGTTATGATCCTTGGCAATATAAGCTGTTCTTCCTTCTTTCCAGTATAGAAGCAGATATGAATATTAATGAAATGGAGACAGGGGAATGCTTCAGGATCACATATCCTCTTTCCTCAACTTTTCTTCTTTCTGTGTTCTGCTTTGTGTGGTTTTGTTTCTCCTATTGCTAGAACAAAGAAATATTCTCAGAAGCAATCTCATGCACATAAGCCCATTATGTGAACAGCTACAGGTATGCTCTGTGCCAGCATTTTTCATTGTTGATGAAGAAAAGTGAAAGTAACTGGCAAACAGATATACAGTGCGTTTATTTCCTTGTAAGTAAATGTGATGCAGTGACCTAAGGAGGGGGCAATAGAGGAGGAAGTTAATTGAAATGGTCTGAACTTCAAGCAAGTCTGAATTTAACCCTGCCTTCCTGCATGCATGTGTGCCAGCTGCTCTTTATCAAAGAGGGAGGCAGTCTTACCCAAAAGCTGAACTTCTCTCTCCTTAGCAAAAAGTAAAAATAGAAAAGAGTAAAAATAGAAAAGAGCCAACAGGTTTCAGTATACCCTGTGTATCACACACTATCCAGAAGGAAAAAACTAACGTGGCTAGGCTGGATTTGGGGTTTGATCCTTTGTCTCCCATGCCGGCTCATAATGCAGAAAGTACATTCAGCCTTGTTGAGCTAATTGTTTAGGAGTGGAATCACGAGTCGTTAAGACTGATGTACAGGGAGAATTAAGAGCATATGACTGAAATCCATAAAGGCCTGCTGGCTGAGCGGTAGCTTGGGTGCTGAAGGTTGTGTGGCTACAGTGATACAAAAAGGTAATGAGGTAAGTTAGCTTATAATGAACCCTGTGAAGCCAGCAATTTCCAATATTCGAGCTATTCAGAATAAAGCTAAGCTACATTTATATTTAGCTATATTTAAACTGCACTACCGTCTGAGACATTGTCAGCACTACCTGGGCACTGAGCAGAGGTACAAAAGATCCACATTTTGTGAATCTAGGTATCTCACGTGCCAGCAAGGTCGTAAGTCCCTTGGGACTGAATATCCAAGCACTTGCCTGGTTAACCTTATCAGTACAGCAAGTTACCAGAAAAAATCATGGAGTCTGTGAGGTCTCCACCCTTGTTCATTAAAGGCAGCAAATTCACTTAATGTGGGTTTTTACTTTCTAAAGCATGCAGCCTTACAAAAACGAACACGTGAACCTGTAGTTGTGTATGAGAGAGAAGATCTAATGCCAGGTCCATTGAGTGTTTTGGGGTTTGGTTTGGGCTGTTGTTGTTTGGGTTTTTTTAATTATTATTTTTGTTTTTGCAGAAGTTGAGGTGGGAAGGGAATATGCGTCCATGAAATTGTCCAGTACTTCAGGGTTTGTTTGTACACAAAGCACCTTTTGGCTCTGTTCTCCTAGCATGTAATGAGCAGTAACAAATAGCATAATTTTCAGAACGTTTCAACAGTGGAAGGTTGTTCCTTGCCCTTCTATCAGCATTGCTCTTCCATTTTTCAAATTTCCTTTAATGTCGTGGTGCCAGGAGATCTGAGTGGATGTAAGTCCGTCAAAGGGTTTCTCTGTTTGAGCTTGGACAGTACAACCTTACTCACGCCTTATTGCAGTTGAAACTTGAACTCAATCCTCATAGGTATTTTCTCTGATGGGGACTAAAAAAACAGTCTCAGGAAAGCTTAAATACCACTGTTTCTTTCAGGTAAGATATTTAGAAATCCACATTAGACTTTTTCCAAATTCAGTTATATGGTATAGCTATAAAGAGAACAAACTTTTTTTCCCCCCTTCCCTATTGGCAACATTTAACTCGAAAGGAGGCTGTGTGTTGCGAGTCCTCCCACTCTGGTCCTGGCCTCCAGGGACTCTGCAAACCACTTTGGAATGTGCTAAGGCCTTTGGGACACCCACACCCTGGGAGAGAAAAGAAGGATCAGCAGTTTGGTAGCTTTCTTGCATTGGCTTTCTGACATTGCTATTAAGAACTATCAGGGATATATTGTCACTGTTCTATTTGTGGCCATCTATAGCCTTGCAAATTTTTTTTTTTCTTTTTTTCCCTGTGGATGTTTACCTACAGATAGGTTCAAGACAGCACAGTGGTCACATGGAGATTTTTCACATTCTGATATATCATCATCACTAAACATTTTCCAATTTAAAACACAAATAGCTAATGTCGTAAAAAATATGTGCTATAATATAATCAGTCATGATGTACAGTGTGTCCGAAGTTCAAGAACATAGTCTTAAGTAAAGTTTGTCTTTGTAACATACATTTTCAATAGCAATGTTTTTTTCATTTGAATGGTTGTGCTTTCAAATATAAAGTAGGGAATGCACCTGAGTGTGACATGTTGAGAATTTTATATGTCCCTTGCATCTCTGACAGCTTTGCTGAACCATTTTGCATTATGACTTATTCCCTCGGTCTTAAACTGGAGAGATCGTCTGCATCACAGGGCATAGCGACTGCTGATAATTCCAAAACAATTGATAATTGGTACCATTTTGGAATTACTGCACATTTAGGTTTCTGCCATGATTACAAGATCCATTTTATGGCTTTGCACGTTGTTCAGTCACTGGTCAAGGTGAGTATAAAATGTTAATGGATCATTTTGCCTGCTCATTTGCACAAGTATACATAATTAAATAAAGCACAAGGCAGTGAAAAATTGAGTTGATGCTGTAAATTGTGTTCTTTAATGCCTGCCTGGTCCATAAAACTCTATTTTGGCATCTAGGTAGACTTTGTATTTAAGAATTGAGTTCTGGATAATATCAACCTTATCACCTTTTTATTTTTTTTACTACGTATATAATTCTTATCTTCTATCTGTCAGCCTTTTAATACATTCTTCACATTTTCATGTCTGTGTGCTTTCATACGTAGTGACACAGACCTTCTATTATAGTTAAGTTTCCTACTTTCCACAGTTTGTAAGCTGAAGCTGCTAGATTATCAAATCTTCTCAACTCCTGGTGCTAACTTATTTCAAGAGATCAAACAATGTGGGGTTTGTTTTTCATTTTCATTGCACGTGGCTGGGGTTGATAATTTTCATATTAAAACTCAGCCATTGCTCTCGGCTTGACAGTACAGGGAGAAAAAAGAAGCAGGAAAAGGGCAAAGTGCTTTTTGATACTTTGGAAATGCAGCGTAATGAAATGGTGAAATGTAATGGTGGCAAAATTTAATTAGCTGTAACATAAGAGAAAACAAATCATGACATTTATTTTTAGGAAGAAGCCTCCCACAGAGAACTGGAGAATACCTTGCAGGGAGAAGCAGACTAGAGAGAGCTTTTTAGAGTACAGATATTCTCATCAAGCAACAAAGCAAGAAAGTATCTTTAGAAACTGAGTTATTATTATTGTTGCTGTTTTTATTATTAACACCACCACCCATGGAGAAGAGTGAGTTGCTCCCACAGCAACTAGTGTAGAACAGATAGATAACAGTGTTGGAATCCTAAGAAAACTAGGGATATAAGCAGCTGCTTTTGCAGACTATCTGTTCCAAAGAGAATATACAGTGTGTATTTTCGGTGGAAGAGGGAAAATGAGTAAAATGTAAAAATAAGACTGGAATGGGAGAATAAGGCAGAGGCTGAAAGAGAGAAAGAATGATGAGAAAAATAAAGTTAAAAGAAACCCAATAGAACAGAATCATAGAATCCCCTAGGTTGGAAGGGAGCTTTAAGATCATCGAGTCCAACCATCAATCTAACACTGCCAAAACCACCACTAAACCGTGTCCCTAAATAAAGGGACCATATGAGAAGTGCAAGGGTAGACTATGGGTTGAAAATTAGTATAAATGGAAAAAGCTTTCTTTCTGCACTTTCTTTTTTTCTGAAAGAGTATTTTGCTAACTCTCAGTTTCCCATATATTAGAATTAGCAGATGTCCTGATTCTCTGGATGTGGCCCCATTTTGCACAGCATCAAGCTACAGGATGCAAAATGCCCTGCTGTGTCTTTTACATGATCAGCAAGAATAATAGCTGCAGAAGTAACGAAATGGGGTTTGTTGTCTTTATCTAGATGATATGGTTATAATTAACCCATCACAAGCAACTGTGTTCAAATATGTGTTTACACATACCTGTACACACACATTCCTGTATGTGTGTGCATTTGATTAGTAATACCAAATTTCAGTAAGCCAGGGAAGAATCAGCAAATGATAGATGCTGAACAGCAAGAGCAGGCAAAAAGATTTGCCTTACATTGTAGTGCTGCATCAGTTTGCCCTTCCTTGTTCTTGTCATACTCATCATACATCAGTCCACACTGAGGTAGTTTCTGTATTCATACCTGTGAAGAAACTGGAAATAGCACTTGACTTTTCATCAGGAGATACCCAGAAAGGAGTTGGTGGCAGCTGGCTTTTGTCTAGCAGGAATGCTGTGTGCTGGGAAACACTCAATTGGATGTGACAGTCATGTAAGATGGACCACTCTGGTAGGTACCAGAACCATGGCATGGGTTTAGCCAGAGTTCACCTAAAATTCAGCCTCTGCCTATTTAGATACTGCAGATCTGATTGTGCACTGATTCTTTCCAGTGTTTGGACTCTGGGGAATGCATAATAGTCTGTGACTGTTGCTGGACCAAGCAAAGGCTGAATGAGTCAACCCTGGCCGTGTCCGAAGCAGTGCTAGTCCTGTGAAAGAAGAAAGGCTTAGGAATAAGCATTAATTCACTATTTCATTCCTTATTTGGTGGTGAGATATTCCGTTATGATAATTAGTACAGTGCTTGTCTAAAAATCATCCTTTATAGCTCAGCCAGAGGCAATTTTTGCACGAGTAGGCAGCTTAAAATCCAGCAGAGGGCAATGCTGTATTGCACCTATACAGATATCGCAAATGAGTCTACCTCAAGGACCTTTGAATTATCTTCCCTAATGAGAAATCATGCATTTAATTCATGGTAGATTGTACTAACCTTGTGGTGGTTGGGGTTTTGCAATAAAGTCCTGGAGTGTTTTGGGGGAAATCACTGCTATTGGTGGTAGGTGTGTTGCCGATACAAGAATGGACTGATTGCATTGCAAGTTTGAGCTGCGCAGAAGTAAAACCATCGTGACCTGTTGTAACTTTCCACCAAAACTGTCAGGAGTTAACATGCCCCACCTTTCCTTCTTTCCTTCCCCCACCCCTCCCCAGTGCTTGCCTATTAACTTCTTCAGCTGTTGCAGTTTTATTAAGGCTTTTTTCCCCCCATTGTTGTTTCTTGCAAATTCACAAAAAAGAGAAATGATAAAGCTCAGTAGTTAAAATTGACCATGTTCTTGGGAGTCTCATTGAAACTGAATTCCTGTTTTACAGAAATTGTAACAACCATGCGTACCACAATACTTTTCTGTCCATTAAACATCTGGGAAGAAATTTGAAACAAAGGACAATGGGAAGTACCGTTTAGAGTTACAGATATATTCAGCTGTCTACTCCCTCATGAAGAGTATGAAAGCAGTGGAGATCTTACAAGGTCTAGTGCTCTAGTTTGATTTTCAGACAGCTGCAATCTCACAGGTTTATATGACTCTGATTTCATTTGAGGTCGATTATACTTTTCTTGTCTCAGGACTCATCTGTGTGTAATTCTGGTCTAACTGAAGAATCCAGAGCCTTCAGGAGCTCTTTGCTCTAATAAGGGCCCCTGGGCCCAGAGAGGAGCCTGTGAAACTGGTCTTTCAGCCACACACCAGCTCCCCTTTGTTACCACTATGGCAGCTCACAGTAGTAGTGCGGTCCCTAGAAAGCTGCTTTTGCTATGCTTTTCTCCAAATTCCTCAATCAGCAGTAATGGTAAAGGGTTTCAGTTGGATTTATGGGAACAGAGACAAAAAGTGTTCCTAAGGGGATTCTGTCTGGAATAGAAGCACCTCTTTGAGAAACCTTATGTACTTTCCCTGTCCTCCCAGACTGGACTACTCTCTGTAGCAACCTGCAGAGTGACTAGTGGTAGCAAATGGAAAAGGACTTCACTTTAGAAGTCCAAAATACATACGTGTTTTTATCACACTTTTTTGGTTTTCTCCTGTTCTTTCTTCTAAAACAAGTCAGCAGTGACTTCCACATCTTGCAAGCCAGTTTGTTCTAGAGGACTAGCCACCCTTATTAGGATGCCAGGCAGATATTCCATTTTCTGTGGCTTGCATATCTAATTATAATTGCAGAGAGGAAAGGAGAGGAGAGGGTGGAGTGGATGAGAATGTTTTTCACTGGTGCTTGTCTCTAGGACAGTAAGGATGGCATGATATTGATGAATGATATATTGGAAGGGAAGGAACATGAATATAGTGGAATGCCTTACTAATTTGATCCATGGGTGATACACCATTTTGCATTTAAATGTTGGTTTCCAGAGGCTGTCACCGTAACTACAGTAGAATCCAACCTATACAAAGAGAACTTGCTGCAGAAGAGCAGGCAGATCCCATCCTTGCTGTGTCTGAGGAATACATGCCACGACTCCTGTCCTGCACAGGCACAGCTCTCTACACAGCATAAAGACATCCAGCCTGGGGCCAGTAAATCGCTATGATTAATGGCTTTTACACCTGTCTTGTAAAGAACAGAAAATCAAGAACAAGTTAAATATTAAGGGATTTATGACAGTGGGGTACATGAAGGAGGTGGCTGTGAGCTTTTTCAGTGGCAAGCCCAACAGTCCAGGATTTAAAACTAATCTGTGGGCAAACGGTTTTGCTTAATTGATCTGTGCAGCAACGAGGTTGACTTTGGTTGCTTAAAATTCAAAGTCTGGAGCCAGTCACTTTGCTCATTCAGCCTGTGTGTGTGCATGTGTGTGTGTGTGTGTGTGGTGCCCTTAATGATACAGACAGCCTGCTGCTTTCTAGGAGAACTGAGGTGCCTGGATGACAGCTGTAAAGCCCATGCTGTAGAGCTAAGCCGCTTGAGCTGCCTCCTCGGTAGGCACCGAGTCAGTGGAGCCGCCGGGAGCTGTGCCACGGGAGGAGGAGCTGTCTCAGGTGCTGTCACCGCTCGGTACCTACCCCGCTGGGAGCTTCAGGGTGCTTTGGGGTTTTGGGCCCACCCCCTCCCAAATTTAGCCCCAAAAGTAGGTGATTAAAAACGGATGAGGAAATGAAATCTATTTGTGCTGTAAACAAGCATATGCATGCAAAGAAGCATGAAGGCAAAAGACTGCTGTCACATTTCTCTTTCAGCGAGAACCAAAGCTACCAAGTGTTGTTTATAAAACAAGCCTCAAAATCCAGCTTTCCTTAAGTCTTTAAGAGTGCAAATATAACTTACAGCCAACGAAATTCCATTGTCTCTGCTCTGTGGCAAAGTAAGTGTTTTAATTTTTTTTTTTTTTTTTAAGGACATTCGGGCTGGGTCCCTGAATACCAAGTCCCAGCTGAGCATGAATTCAAATGGCTGAGGCCTAAGCCCCTAATAATAAGGGTTTATTAAGGAAGCACTAACGGAGCTGAACTGGAGGGGACTGAATGGCCAAACTGAAATAATGGAATGCTTGTGGCAACCAGAAAATGATTGTTTATTGGCATAATCCCAGGATAAACTTCTGCCAAGAGCACGCTGTCTTTCCTTGCCAGTTTCTTCATAAGGGGAAATACAGTACTGAATTTCTGCACGTAATAGCAGTGCAGGAGAATGGGAGGAGGAGAAGTGTCAGTTTCCATGAGGAAGGGGAAAAAAATGTACATCTCAAATGGTGTAAACAGTATGATCCCTAGAGCTCCGTTCATCAGCAGGTTCTAAAAAGACCACCTGGGTTTCAACTTCAGGAATATGGTCTGAAAAACATGATTTTGGCTGACTTGAATCTCTAAGTATCCCTGAGCGCAGCATGCAGGGAACAGAAAAAATGTGGAACTTTGTTCTAAAAATCCTGCCTTTATGATGGTTGAAGTGCTTATGAACAGGTTCTTTCACACATGAAAAAAGGACTGTCTTGCAGCTCTGCTGAGAGACACGTTCTCAAAAAAGTTCTGTTGAATCACACTTGGCAAATATTTTATTCACTGAGAAATGCAGTTATGAGATGTAGCTATATAAAACTGCAGGTTAAGTTAAGAAGTTTATGGAGTAACTGCTGCTTCTGCAAGGGAGAAGAGAACAGTGAGGCTACTCTATATTGTACTGCCTTGCCCTTGTCTTGTAGTCTTTTGGATAGGATATTTAGTGAGGGAGTCCTGAGTCACATCCCCTCTCTGTTGGATTGGGAACGTTTTTCTTTTCAGCCAAAAATTCCCATACCTGAATGCTGTAACTGCCGTCCTACAAGGCACTTTATAGTGGTATTTTCTCCATATCTCCTGTGGAAGCTAATCGTGTGGTATAAAATACTTAAATATTCACTAGGGTAAAATAATCCTACCTTCCAGGAGAATGCCTTTGATGCCGTTAGAAATATCTGTAGTATGAGACAAATTCTGTATATGGGCGATTGAGAGGCCTGCCTGAGAAATCTTTGAGATGTAGCTAGGGCTCTCTTGAGGAGTAGGAAATGGTAATCAAAACCTCACCTATCAATCACAGACAGGATCTCAAGACAGATCTTCCAAGCTTCTACATTTTTGTTTTGAAATCAATACAAAATTCAACAAAAAACCCATAACCATAAATAATTTTTCTCTTTCTTTTAATTTCTGCCAGTGACTAACTGATTGTTCAAAGTCCCAGAGGGGTGGTTCTCAAAGAGCTTCGGCAAGACCCTTGTTGCTGTGGTATAAGGTCCAAAGATGAGGAACAGTCTAGTTTGGAGAGAAGTGGGAAAAGTATTGTCTGGAAACAACCAACCAGTATATCAACAACAAATCTGAGCTGTTCTCAGCCTGCATTTTTTTTTTCCTTCTAGTTATTATTACATTTGGATATATGACACAGATATAGCTTTTAAAAATGACCTTATTTATATGTTAATAAGAACTCAATTTGAATAAAACCTGCCTTCTAGCAGTAGTTCAGCCTCTTCCAGGGTTGTGGCCTCCCTTTGGAGGTTAAAAATGCCAGCTTTCTACTAGCTTATTGTGTGATGTTGTGATGATACAGTATGTCATAAGTATGACTCTTGTCACATAAGTCTGTGCAGAATCTGGACTTTATTTAAAAAAAGAAATACAAAGAAAAAAAAAAGCTCTTTAGCCATTGTGGGTTGGAAAGATATCTCTGAGGAAAGCTCTTCATGTGTGACCTGTTGCATTTTCATTTATCTGTATCTTGAGTAAGCTGAAAAATAGTCCTTCGATCATTTTGTTATTCTCAGCTAGCTATTAACTCTCTACACCGAAGATTAAATTCCAACACGTTTAATATTTTTTTTTTTCTTTGAGTATCCAGTTCTCCTGTTGGGACCCCCAGGTTAACAATGGGTCCAGTTCTCCGTCAGTTAGCTGTCAAAATCTCCAGTTGTCTCCCTGAGAATTTGTTTCCTACTTGTACAGTGAATACAGAGCTCTCTGGCAGATGCAGAATGAAGACTATGGGAACAGTGTGAAATACATGTTTGCCTGCCCACATTTTATGAAAAGTTTCAGTTTTGCATTGCAAATTTTGCATTGCTGTTACTCAATGAATTTTCAGTTCTCTCATTATCAGTGTGTATGATCTTCCCATCCAATGAGCCTGTTAAATATTTAATAGTATAAATAACTCCTCCTTTTTATTTTTTCCCTTGTGTTCTTGCTTAATGTTCTCCCAATGCTAGAAGTTATTCTTTGTTAGAGAAACATAGCTGGAATAGAGTATGTGTCTGGTTTTGGAAGGCTTCCCTTAGGAACTCTCACCTTCCAATGGTTTGATGAATGCTATCTTCCAGTTTGGAGAGAGGACTTTGTTTATTTTTTCTTTAAAAAGAGTTGTTTTGGTGGCCTTAAGAGAACTTTGTGACCTGAAGCAGCCACGAGGTGCAGAATGACTCATAAGGAGATTCTCTTTAAAAATGTGTGTACAAGGATAAAGGAACGAAGAGGAGGGGAGACATCATCTGAGATTAGAGAAGATGAGACTTGGAAGAGTAATTGAAAGAACAGGGTGAAATAGTGACCGACAAATTAAAGCTGGGGTTTCAGATAACAGGAACTTTTAATTTGAATGTAGTTTCTTCGTTTTTTCCAATACCTTCCAGCAGATGAGGATGATAACTGAGAAGTCATGAAAACACATTCCTGCTCTCCCTGGGTAGATGAAAACAGGCATTTAAAAGATTGAATGTATTTTGACCCGTTGCATGGCTGGAAGGTAGCTATGGCACAGTGTCCTTTGAATAGTACTCGTACAGCAGCGTGCAGGCTGTAGCTACCAAAATTCTGCAGGAAGTATGCAGCTCTGTATTGACTTTCAAAATGGAAAGATTTTATAGAATATAGCAAAAGAGCTTAATGGTCTAAATGCCAAAAAGGCTGCTCTGAAGTCTCACCTCTTATGTGTTGCACCCTGTACAACTTCATCCTCTGCCATCTGTATCGAATTATATAGCTACAATATCCTTCGGCATTTTTTACCTGGGATAAAAACATGAAACTTATTGCAGTTAAAGGTAAGTAACTGGAGCAAAGACAACTCTGTCTTCCTGGCCATATTTGAAAGTGGGAATTTCTGTCTAGGATGTTTTTCTGGTTAAGGTGCAAGACTAAAATTTTGTGAAAAAAGTTCTCTCTCTGTCACACACTTCTTTGGATAATTACAAGCAAGTTGATGAACGTCTCTACACCTCAGTTTCTCTTGTGCACTTTCCTCTCTTCCCCTGACTTGTATGTTTCTAGGACATTCCTCCTATAGATGGAGGCACCACTTTGAGGTGCTGTCACAGAATGAAGCTGTTCACATTAGTGCCTGACAGTGCTTCACCTCAGCCATCGAAAGGTGTTGCTCATTACTAGCACTGATGTGGTTGTGGTGAACATTGGCCAGGCTCCCATACCTGAAAAGGGAGTGGCACTGCTTCCCAACTCATTTTTTGCTACCATTAACTGCCACGGTCAATTTCCTTTTGTGAATTCAAGGCAGGGTCCATCCTGAGTGGTTGTTAAATTGCCCTGGAACAAGAAAGGTAGTTCTTAAAGCCCTCGCTAAATAGGAAGGGCTATGAAGTACCCAAAAGGAGGTTATAGCGTGGTGGGTGTCGGTCTCTTCTCCCAGGTAACAGGCGATAGGACAAGAGGAAATGGCCTCAAGTTGCACCAGGGGAGGTTTAGATTGGATATCAGGAAACATTTCCACACTGAAAGGGTTATCAACACTGGAACAAGCTGCCCAGGAAAGTGGTTGAGCCACCATCCCTCGAGGTATTTAAAAGATGTGTTAGATGTGGTGCTTAAGGACATGGTTTAGTGGTGGATGTGGCAGTGTTCGGTTTACAGCTGGACTTGATGATCTTAAAGGTGTTTTCCAACCTAAATGATGCCATGAATATCAATTGCAGAAGATGAGGTCTGGGGTCTTCTCTTTCTTTGCTGACTGGTATCATACTGGAGGGCGTATGTGCCTTGGAGGTGCCATTTGCTTTCTGACTGGCAAAGAGGAGATAACATGCTACACAACTGCTGTTCACCGCTCAATAACTGCTTTTGGAGGAGAATGATTTCAAAACACATTCTAGCCCTGTGTTACAATGTGGCTGAAACACAAATTTCATTTGCATGTCACATTTGTTTTGGTTTAATTAATTTTTTCCTTATTCATTTTTGCATAGATGTCCCAGTGCCCTGAGATCTGTCACTTGAATCAAGGAGATAATTTCTCTGAAAAAAAAAAAAAGTAAATGTAGTCCCTTAAAAAGATTAATAGAGGGCATAGGTGAGAGGCCTTTTGCTTTCAGCTTAAATATGTTTCTGACTGCATTGCATATTTTGGACTGCCATCTGAATATACAGACAGCAAAGGAGACAGGGATCATAATGAGTAAAGGAAATAAAATAGGCCATTTTCTTTAGCAGTGTAGAGTATTTCTGAGGGTCTGATTGGAGGGTGAAAAAAAGTCTCCAACCTCATAGTCAGCTTAGGCAAATCAAAACTTAAGTAGCTGACAAAATTTTGATTACTTTCAAGGAAAGGTAGTTATCAAGGATAAAGGAGTTCTGCTGTGTCTTGCAGCTTTCCCTCAACAGCATGCTGAACCATTGGGAGCTGCACAGTGTTGCTACTGCTCTGCTCTGCTTTGGGGAGTCTGGCCACCCTGCTCGAAGCCTGGAACCATGGATGAACGAGATCCAGGAAAACAGAGCAAGCTGCAGCTGATGCCGGATAATAAAATTATCCCCCTTTCATGTAATAATTTTTATTATGGGTTTCTCGGTGTTTTTTGAAGGAGGCAAGTGCTATTATCCCTATTTCATAGCTGGAAAAGTGAAGACAGTGACAGATGCTGTGATTTGCCTATTGCCATTGAGCTGAAAATGTCCTCATTGGGGCAGAGGGAGGAAAAGAAAATGAGAATACAGTGGAGGCATCTGCCTGGCTTGTACAGTACAGATGTTCATTATGAAAATCATGTCACAGCTTAAATAGCTCTCAAATCATGATGCATTCACAATAGTGGTATGACCACTGGGGCTGTGGTGACGTCAGTGTGTATCTGCACGCAGGTTTTTTCCTCGTAGTAGTAGTGATAATCTTTGGCTGTGGACCTAATTACAAAAATAGTTATATTAATTGATCGCTCCTGTTTTTTCTGACTGTGACACTGTTATAACTGCTGCAGTCAAGAAAATGAGGCTTCATGAGTTTATTCTGTTTCAGTAAATGAATTTATAATAGTGAAGAAAACGTTCTCTTGGCCAGATAGGGACGATGAGAGACTCTATTCTGCCCTCTGTTTAGCAAGTGGATGGGATTATGCCACTCCTTAGCCTAACATTTTCAGAAGGTACCCAAATTAATCTCTTGTAGATGAAAACACATTGCCTAGCCAAAAAGATGCCAGCTATAATCCTTATACCAGAATACTCTGTATTACAGTGTTTAGTTGCTGTGGTGTCATGATTTCTGAGTAGTAGGGATCCAGACGCTTGTCAGAGGCATTGCAAAACCATGAAAACATACTTTGTGTCTTGATAATCTCAGGCAACCAGAAGAACATTAGGTAGAGGGAAGACACTAGCCAGTTTGCAGTGGGAAAGGAGACAGAGAGAATAACTGTAATAAGAGCTTATTATCCCCCAGATAGGCATGCTTTGTCCTCTGCCATTTTCAAGTAACTACATTTTTTGCACATCGGAGGAGCAGCAAAGATGGAGTCAAAAGAGAAAGAGAGAGAGGATTTACCAGTAGCTGTGGCTGGGGAGACTCATGACCACACCACCTGGATTCTCCAGGAGAGACACACTGATGCAGGTGATGCACAAGAGAGTGGAGTCAGTAGTTGGCTTCCCTCTCACTGCGGGGAAAGTAATTGGAGAGAATGGAGGTGAGTCTCTTGTGGTCTTCCTGTGGGTTGTTGGCTGGTCAAATCCAGGACTGTTTAATCTCATCTTTAGTCCTGGAGAAATGAAAGCTTAAAGAACCCCAGTGTGACTTTGTAGACAGTGACGCAGCAGCTGTGATCATTGCAGGAACAGCAGGGAGGGGAAAAAAAAAATTGCAGTAACAGAAGTGGCTTAAAAAGTCTTTTTCAGTTAGGATCTGAAAATAGAGCAGAACGAACTGAAATACCAGCCTTGGTTTGGGTTTTTTGTTTTGTTTTCTTCAGCGTCTCAGCTAGTGCCGTGGGAGGGGAAGGTTAATAGGAGAGGCAGTTGCAGAAGTCAGTATTAGTTATCGCTCAAGAGCCCTGACTCGCTTAGACCCACCCTGAGCAAAAGAGAGGAAGAAAACGTGTGCATTGTGGATGAGAGCAAAATAAGAGCTCGGGGAGAGGAGAAGGAAAGAAAACTGGTTTCAAACATGTAGTTTCTGACAGAAATTTTGAAGGCCAAGGCTAAGAAAATGATCTCTGGGGACCAACAGAGAAAATAGCGACCACCCCTTTTATGTTTAATAAATGTAATGCTTCTCTGGAAACGACAGCATGTTTTTTCACCCTTTTATTGATGGTTAATTTCTTAACATCAGTTTATGATACTGAATGGGGGTTTTTTTTGCAATTATGATGTTTTAAAAAATATTAGATGTATTCCCTAGGCTTTCTGAAAATAAAATCACTTTTATAAAATCTTGTGTTGGAAATTTGGAAAGAGAGAAACATGAGATTTAATCCCCTTTGGAGGGTTTTGGCCATCGCTATTACATTTTTAGTTCCCTGGCCTTTTAACTATCAGTACTGCCTGTTGTGTTTGTTCAGCTCTGTGTTTCCAGTTACTACACTTCTCCTCTCAGGAAGAAACTATTTGTTACCATTATATTTTTTTGTTCACAACACTACTGTGTGAATGCTAAACTTTCACAAAAAATTGATTCCTTCTTCTGTGATCAGATAAAAGCTTATAGTGCCCTGGCTTGGCAAAATTCTGCTTAAAACTTGCAATGAAGGAATTGCACAGGTCTTGGTGCTCCCTGAGAGAGCGAGCTGACTAAAGAGAAGTCCAAAAGGAGGTTCAGATTTCTAGATCTGATGTTATGTTGCAGAAGTATCTGGAGATTCTGCCCATGAGAAACAGTAGGATCCTTTGTATAGCTTGTGTAAAATTATATTTTTAATGGAAGGGAATACAGTTTAATATTAGGGAAAAAGAATTAAAAAATTATTTTAATTCATAAAAAATGCCATCTTGTCGAAATTGATGTTCTCCCATTAAACATTTTAATTTTGGCAAAACATTTGGAACAAATGGAAGAAGTGTTTTGTCTGTATTTGTTTGGACCAGCTCCTTTTTTGAGTCTCGAATCAGTCTAAATTAGGCTCAGCACTAAAAGGCAGCATTCATGTACTCAGGGGTATCTGTTATCAACTTGAACTATTAATTTATGTCTGGGGAGCTACAAGTATAAAATATCCACAGCGTGTGTGTTTGCTTTAGCCTGATGTGAGAGACAAACGTGCAATCAGCTATGCAAATATTAAAGGCTAGGGGAACTGTTATCCACAACTTAACTAATTACTTTAGCTTATTTACTTAAACAAAGCTAGATGGGGCATGTTAATTGATCATTGGTTTTCACTTTTTGTTGTTTACATTTTAATAATTTTCTTCAGTCGTGCAACTCTTGGTTCCCTGCTTATTTTTATGGCATTGGCATAATTCACTGGCCTCAGTGCTCATTTTTCTGGCCCTTAATGATGTCCATGTTGAAAAGAGAAGATGAAGTTGGTTATGTATTGAAAAATCAAGTCCCCAAGCTGCACACTGCAATTTTTGAAGTGAAGTGTTTGACTTGGGCTTATCAGAAGGGTCATGCTGTGATTTTTTTTTTATTATTTTTTTTTCTCCCCTTTTTAGCTAACTGTTTGATTCTGGCTTGTTATTATGGGTACCCTGTGCTGTAGCTGAGCATAAATGCTGGTTTAAAAAAAAAAAAGTAAGTTTGCCAAATATAATTACAGCCTTCTAGAGTTTTCTCACTTCTCCCTGGCTGATCTGCAGAAACAAACAGATAGTTATACTCAATTTTATTTTTTTTTAAATTTGCCACTATGCTGCTGAATAAATTGTTGCTTACCCAACTCCTTCCAGTACCGGCTCATGTGGGAAGCAATTGCCTCTTTCCTACCAGCTGCTGCTTGCCAGCTTCTCCTCTCCTGCATGGAGGGAGAACATCTCTGAAGCTGTCTCCGTGTGGGGTGGCCCTTCTTTCCCCCTGCCCATGGAAGCAAAGGAAGGAACCAAAAAAAGAAAAGCTGAGAAGCGCCTGTTAGTTGAAACTCCCTGATTCTCTATCATTTCGCCAGACAGAGCAACCTGCCAGCAGCGCTGTGTCGTGCACATTGGAATACAGAATCACAGGGGTTGGAAGGGTCCTCTGGAGATCATCTATCCAACCCCCCTGCCAGAGCAGGGACACCTAGAGCAGGTTGCGCAGGATGGTGTCCAGGCGGGTTTTGAATGTCTCCAGAGTTGGAGATTCCACCACCTCTCTGGACAGCCTGTTCCAGTGCTCTGCCACCATCAAAGGTCCTCCTCATGTGCAGATGGAACTTCCTATGTTTAAGTGTGTGCCCATTACCTCTTGTCCTATCGCTGGGCACCACTGCAAAAAGCCTGGTGCCATCCTCCCGGCACCCTCCCTTTAAGTATTTGTAAGCATTGATGAGATGCCCCCTGAGTCTTCTCTTCTCCAGATTAAAAAGACCCAAGTCCCTCAGCCTTTCCTCATAAGAAAGATGTTCCAGTCCTCTAAGCATCTTTGTAGCCCTCTGCTGTACCCTCTCCAGCAGTTCCCTGTCCTTCTGGAACTGGGGAGCCCAGAACTGGACACAGTACTCCAGGTGTGGCCTCACCAGGGCAGAGTAGAGGGGGAGGATAACCTCCCTTGCCCTGCTTGCCACACACCTCTTGATGCACCCCAGGATGCCATTGGCCTTCTTGGCCACAAGGACACATATTGCTGGCTCATGATCATCCTGTTGTCCACCAGGACTCCCAGGACCCTTTCCACAGAGCTGCTTTCCAGCAGGTCAGCCCCTAACCTGTACTGGTGCGTGGGGTTATTCCTCCCCAGCTGCAGTACCTTACACTTGCCCTTGTTGAACTTCATGAGGTTTCTCTCTGCCCAACTCTCCAGCCTGTCCAGGTCATGCTGAATGGCAGCACAGCCTTGTGGTGTGTCAGCTGCCTCTCTCAGTTTTGTGTCATCAGCAAACTTGCTGATGGTACACTCTGTCCCTTCACCCAGGTCATTGATGAACGGGGACCTGGAGTCTGGTGCTGAGATGCTGGCGCCACCACACAGCTGTTCTCCTGTGGCGGAAATTCAGGGACCTTTTTTTCAGTAGGGTTTGGGGTTTCCTATATGGCTTTGAACTAACTTGTTAGCATACAGACTCAGACCGCTGGTGTCCACTGTTTGGTGTCGCTGACGCAGCTCCCAAAATTTCATGACTGTATCACAAGAGAATAGCGGTTCCTCACAGGAAAGTCAAAGGAGTAAGGGAAATGAGCACATGGATTTTGCTTTGGGCAGGATTGCAGTAGCTGCAGGGCTCTGAATTAATATGGGAGGGTTTTTTTGGTACACTGACCAGCTCACCCACCCCTTCCCACCCCATAAACCCCCCAAGAGTAAAATATCATTTCATTGCTTAATTTGACCAAAGAAGAAAACTTGGTGTTTCATCATTATTCTAGTAGACTTTCTTTAATAAAATCGTTCTGAAACATAATCTTTGTTAGAAATGAGATTAAGGCATGGTTTTTCAGCCAGACATAGTATAATTTGGTTGAGCATTCAGTTGTCATAATTAAAGGTTCTTTCTTTCCTTAAACCTTGGCTCACTTTTAAGCTTAGACCACTAAGGCTGTAGTAGTAGTTCTGTTTGAAATGAACACAGCATTTGTTTGGTCCATAAAGGGGCAACTAAATGATGAGGATCAGCAAGTTGTCTCAAGGCTTTGTGCTGTGAGGAGAGTTTGGGGATCTTTACCCATCAGGAAGCATGCAGGGAAATGTATGTGATGTGTATGTCTACTTTTAGTACTCAGGAAGGAAAAAATACAGTGAATAAAGATTTAGCATTAGATAAAGAAGCAATATTACAGTGGCAGGGTAGCCAAGACAAAGAAATAAATTACTGCTGTTGAAAACCGCAATAATTGGGGTGGAAAGCAGTTAATGAAAAGTTGGTACCTGGAAGACATTTGGGTGAGATCAGAGAGAAATATCAGGTGCAGGTGGCCTGGGCAATGAATTGGAGAAGCTGGAAAGATGTGTAGTACCTGCAAATGGATACTATTGGGTTAGCGCACACACACTCTGAAATGGTAATCATGACTGGTAGACAGGACTTGAAGGTCCAGAAAAGATAGAAACCAGAGTAAAAGTGATATAGCTGTAATGGAAATTAATCATACACTGTGTAAACAAGTAAGAAGTACTGGTATACGTAAGATAGGATTCACGTGACTCAAAACTACTTCGGAGGAGTATGGAAAAGTATCTACTGTTTTTGTGTCAACCCGAAGTTGGATGTGAATTTAGTTAGAAGTCCCTGTAGGGTTATGCATGAGGAAAATATAATAAGGAGATCTCTCATTGTGGAAGGGTTTATCTTTCCAAATTTAATTTAGAAGGTAAATGGTACTAATAATAATAGGGGTTAATTATTTGTGGATGTGACTTCTTCACTACCTACCATAGGACTATAAAAAGTTGATGCTATTTTAGAATTTAATTCAGGATGACCTTACAGCTTGTCCTTAAAGCTCATCCTTAAAAATAACCACTTGTATCAAGTGTTAACAAGCTGATTCAGTTTATATTACATAGGATCATGAATATAAATCTAATTAAAGTTTGCAATTTTAAAAGTTGATTTTTAAGAGATTAAGTAAACTAGTGATCTGTGTTGGACCAATGCAAGATTTTTGATAAAGCATTGTTTCAAATCTTTGTATCAGAATAATAATAATAAAAAAAAATAAATTTGTTTCCTCAAGAAAGAAGGGGCGGGGGGCAGAATTGTAGGGGGAAGTTCCAAATCTAACTGGGGAGCAGCCCACTAAAGTGCAGTCAGGAGCTTGCAGGAATTTAAGAAAATGATACTGATCATCCAAGCAAGTAGTGTCTTGGAAGTACAGAAGTGGCAGATTACTGAGATTCACCAGAAACCAAGCTGGCTTAAAGCTTGCAAGGGAAATAAAAAGCAAATCTGGATTTTGTGTTACTTTTTTTCCTAGTCCTGCAAATAAAGACAACAAAGGAAATGTGTATGTGTGTGAGGGAGAACATTTTACAGTTGGAATATTACAGTTCACAAAGCTCTGGCTCCAAAAGCGTGTGAACGTTTGCCTCGATTTTCAATTTGGGAGATCACGTAGGACACAGGGGCATGTGCCAGATGATCAATGAGAAAGAGACCTGGAGAAACAGAAGTGTCTGCAGCTGTAACAGAGGTCAAACTGCTAAGAGTCAAATGGTCTTAACTTCTCTTTTACAAAGAAAACTGTGTGTTTCCACCTTGGAGTACTGCAAAAATGGCACTTGACATTTCAGATTCATTAAGACGACTGTTAAAACATGCATCAAATACTTCCTGCTGTTGTACAACTGGAGCACAGCAAATATAATATTTATATTTAAGAAGGGGGAAAGAAACAGATCTAGGTAACTGCACACATGTTCATCTGCCCTCGATGGACTGCAAAATAGAACACATTTTGAATAAGAGAATAATTTAAGAAGTGGAGGTAAATATTAAGTTTCATTAAACACAGCATGTGTTTACTGAAAGGAGACTGATCTCCCAAACTGGCTCACTTAAAAACTGATTTTGTAGACGAGACTAATCTGGAACTAATGAAACTGTAATTTATTAAAGTATTTGTTGTGGGACTTGATGAGAAATTACTCATTCAAGCAGGAAAAATAGAGGGATTAATGCAAAAGGTAGTTCTAATGTGGGTGAGGAGCTTAAAGAGGACTCAAAATGAGCAGTTGAGCAGTGTTGTGAAGAGAAATAATGGGCTGTAGGAATCTAAGTCTGCTTTTGGGATGCATTTTATTTATTCATGATCATGGGATGAAAATGATAGTATACTAAAAGATGAAGCTGAAAGTCATAGTTATGTTCAAAATATTGTTTATGGGCAAAGAGGAACTAACACCTTTTACATATACTTAAATAAAGTGAAAAATTTATTGTTAGTGTAATTGAAATGTTAACAGTGTAATCCAAGAATCATTATTAGTGTGGATGTAATTATTACAGAGAAGGAATATGTCTATGCAGATGTTATAATAATAACAAGAACCACCACCACAAATGAAATTGTTATACATACACTTAGATTCAACTGCTTTTCCTAATGTTATGCTGACCCTTCCCCAGCCCCTCTCAGCCCTAAGGTTGGTAGTTTTGTTATAGTCTTGGTGGTAGGGATGGTTACGGTGACTTGTCAGCATCTTGAGTCCTTTACCAGGAGGAATATGATGATCATGTTGATGGTTTCATCTTCCTCACTTTAGGATCAACTTGGAGTTGGTTCTGTCTTTATGCTAACATGATTTTATCCCTTATTATTTTTTCATTGGTCTGTAGCTCCAAGTTATGTCCAAACTTAGTATATATGGCGCCTTTTAGGTATGTTGGAAACTATTTCTGTGTTCTCTTTCTTACTCCTATATCCAGTTTGGTCCAGCTCCAGGTCTGCATTTCTTTATCTGAGCATGGGTGAGTTGTTTATAGCTGGGAGGTCTCCATTGTCAAGCCTGTGCCCAGTCCTGTATCTCCTATACCCGTACTCCTCTACACTGCATCCTGCGTCTCCACTTCTCAAGGCCTTTGCTAAGATACCAGTCCTGTATTTCTCTATAGTACATTATTATAACAGAGTCATAAAACCTGCGTGGCTCCATACAGTGGCGTAGGAAAGCAAATGAAGTTAGCCATAGCTAGCTGGTCAATTAGAAAAATTGGTGTTGCAGCTAAACCAAATGTGACAAAGCTGTGGACAGGCCAAGGAAAGCTCAGACAGAGCAAGCCTCAGCCAGGCTCAGTCCTGAGGCCTTGCAAACTCACTACAAAGCCTGTGGCCTGTCATTAGCGATGGCAATACATACAGTATTGCAATACATGCAGGGTTACAGGGTAACAGCATTAGCAATACAACTGATGTTTAGCATATTATACTGGAAGAGCTGGAGGATATGGATGGGTTAAATCACGTGAGAAAACCCGATAGTTCAGAGTGGGAGATTACACTCATATGGACTAATAATAAAATCGTTGCTTCTGTAATCTGGGACCTTGCCAGTCGCTTTGGAAAGAACAGATGAAGGGAAGGGCTTGTGGGTAATAGTTATTAGCAGCAAAAAAGCCACCTGCAAAAGGCATATGTGATCCTAGGATGTGCTGCATATGCTAGCTTCAGCAAGGCTAGGAAAAATAAACACTTGCTCACTGATGGAGCTTCATCTGAAATTGGCTTGTTGGATGCTTGTGTTCAGGAAAGACTTTTTCAGATGTGAGAAATGGAGAACCTGTGTCTGAGTTAATTGCATGAGTGCAGACAGAGTTGCTCCAGCAAGCTTGACTTGAGCTAACAGAGATCCAAAGGTCTACAGAGCAGGAAAACAGCTGGGCCGCCTTGGGCTGCCAACTTGGGTATGAAGGAAGCAAGCTGAATTTGCAGGGTCTTAAGTTGGAGTGAGTAAAATTTTTCTCTTGGGCTGTTAGACAAAGCCTGGCACTGCATGAAAGCATCTGCAGTGCTTCTGGACCCAAATGGAAGTGTCTCTATATGCTGTCCTACGGTGGATACTCTGGTAGAGCTGGGATTTGTGTGCTGCAGTCCATAGGATAGGTATTTCCTAAACCATTTAATGAGTCAGGTTCAGGAGAGATGAGTGGATTGGTAAATCAGGTCAGGGGTAGTTGAGGGATTTGGAGTGGGAGGCTCAAGCTCCACTCAGAAGGTCCTTTAAACTGCAGCCGTACTGCGACTTCTTCCTGACTTTCTTTCTCGTGCTCAACATGCAATTGAACCCATGGATGTATGGCTGATGAACTCATTAATTTTCTGATTGTCTTCCGTTTTTTAATTTTCCTTTCATTTTTTACTCCCAAACAGAGATTGATTGTGAAATCAACTGTAAGACTGAAGTAATTCCTGTGCTTCATTTTTGTTGGGCAGTCACTTGCTGCAGTGCATCTCAGCTGGGCTTTGCTTCTCACCTCGTTACACACTTTATGTTTTTCTAACACTCTCTGTTTTAGTGTTTAAGCATCATTAACTATTTCTCTTTTCTCTCATTCCTGTTTTGGTGCTCCTTTCATGATTGCTTACTCTCTTTTTCTGATCTTGTTCCAGCTTACCATTTAAACTCTTCTAGACTCTCTTTCTCTCCCTTTTTCTTTCTCTCTTCTGAAGTTTCCTGGAGCTCCCCGCACCCCAAATGTCTCTTTCCTTTCCTTCACTTTTATTTTTGCTCTTCCTGTTGGTTGTAAATGCCACTGCCATTTGTTTAAATGCTGCTGCCTTGCTCTCTTTAGGGGCTGTCATACAGGATTTTAGAAATACTTTCCCTTTATAACACACAATTCACTTGTTACTATTGGTGGAGATAGAAGGCTCATTGCAAAAGTCAAAATGTTGAGGAGGGGTCCATTTTGCACACCGTGAAAGGCTTGTTTTTTCATTGCTATTAGCATTTTTGGCAGTTCTTTAAATCAAAGCTTGAACTGGAAATGTTATCATAGAATCTAATGAAAAGGAAAAATTGTCACCTTTGAATTTTGAAAAACTAAACCAAAAAAGACCAAGTGAAATTTCAGTGGAATATATTGTTTTCAAACAGAAGTCCAGTCTGACAAGTTTTTCTCTTCATGTAGCTTTTTAATGGCCAGCTGAAATATTTGCAAGGAAAAATGCAGATTGAATTCAAAATACTACTGATAGGTGGGACTTTCTAGCCTTCTGAAAAAATATATAACACATAATGGATACTATATATAATGACTGTAATTTTGTGGGAGCACCTTCCCCTTGCTGATCTATCATGTGCAAAACAATTATGCACTTTTCTGTAGTCATACTGGTTACATCAAATTTGAGGTGTTGGTGTGGTGTGAGGCAAGGCCTCCATCTGTACAACATGGTTTTTCACTTGTTGGTAATTAATAGCAAAGCACTTCAGGAAGCAGCTTGGCTCTCTCTGCCAGAGGGATATATATATATATCTCTGCAGGTTTAGTGTTTGCCTTAGACAACTTGGCAAGTGTTTTGACTGTAGGGAGACTTGGAGTCTTAGGAAAACATGCTATATTAAGGTTCCGTGGGGTTTTGTTTATCGGGCTTCTGGAACATTTCAGACTCCAAAACCCAACTATTCTCTCCTCCTGTTTTGCTGAAGATAATGTTGATTATATTTGATTTTGAGTCTCTCTCAACTTAATATAAGGCAGCTTCCCTAGAAACAGCTCCTGGTGACTGCCAGCAGCCCATGGGGTATGTGTGACCACATCTCAGGTCCCTGGGGTGGGCAGCAGGGATGTAGGAGGGAGCCCCAAACCCACTGCAGGCATCTCTTGTGTGTGGCGACATCCTGTGCAGCAAACCCAGTGGTGCTGCCTTGCTTCAGCTTCTGACACCCCCAGCCAGCATGCTGGGACATTGTCTTCAGGTTGTGGAAGTATTTCTCTCTTCGTATGTTTCTACACAAGCACTTAATACTACTTCAACGAGGGAGTCTGGTGAGCTGTTTAGAAGAGGTGAGAACATAAATTGTTGTGAAAATGGGATGTGAGGTGAGGTGCAGTGCTACTGGTGGTGAAGTTTCTCCAGTGGAACAGGGTTAAGGGGGAAAGTTTGGTGTCTTAAAAGTGTTGCAACTGTGTTTGATTATGGAGAACCAGTTCAAAGTAAGCTGAATAAAAAGGGAGGTTGCGTATTTATTTTTATATTACTTATATTATTTATTTATTTATTTCATTTTCTGTAAAACATGAGAGGCTCTAAGTGGAAACATGTAGCAGAAGAAAGGGAAAACCAAACCCAAGCTCATGCAGGACTTGTGTGCACTCTAGCTCTGGGCTGTTTGAGTTCACTGGAAATACTGGTGGTCCTTTCTTCATGACGGGAACTGGTACTTTCTTTTGAAGTAAATCAAACTAGTGCTAATGACCGCTCTTTCGGACATTTGAATGCTAAATCCCTTGCAGTCTTCCCATGAACTTTATTTAAAGAAAACTATTAAATTTTCTCATCTGGCTTCTAGCATGATATGAAAGCTGGATACTTAGAAGTCTGTGTGTTTGGGATTCCTGTCCTGTTTTCCATGTCAATTATGATTATGTTGCTTTTGAACAAGAGGTAGCCAGCAGGGAATACTGAGGAGTGCCCAATTAAATTTCAAATACATTTTGTTCTTTGTTCATGGTGAGAATTATTTCTTCCCTAAGGTTGCTGTGCTCAGCAAAATGAGCTGAGGTTGCCTCTAAACTCTCTGTAACACCAGTTTAGTTGAGTTTTTAAGACCACGTTAGTGGCTAGCAGTGTTGACACCTCCTCAGAGGACTGGCGTAGCATGAATGTCAAGGTTGCTAGTTGAAGAAAAAAAGACGACAGCTGGGGAGACCTTCCATTCAAGCAATATGCAGCCCACCGTCTTGGTACCTAGCTGTCTACCTACATGTCTCTGGAAATTGGGGAGGTTGTTCATTTTTAACATATATATTTATTATGGCTGTGCTTTCAGTTAAACACCACCAAAATGAGACAATGCAAATTATAGCAAAGTGAAAGGGAAATAGGTGTGTAAACCATTGCGGTCAGCCAGCTCTGAATGAATTTTGGTGATTGGCTAATAACTGATGCTTCACCACCAAGCAAATGTTTTTAATTCCTTTTTATATTTGAATATTTGCTTCCCAACCCCAGATTTTGGGTTCATTAGTGTGCTATGGGTAGCCTCTAGCTGTGTGCGCAAGTCCTGTCTCTATGCCCATTTTGCATTTCAGGCAATTAGCTTATCTGCTATTAGGGAGAAACACTAATTGGAGGGGAAGGAAAAGGTAGGTAGCAACATGCCAGTGACATTTAAGATAATACATCACATATTACCTGTATAAGTTTTAAAGAAAGAAGGTCTTTCCAGATGTCAAGTAAGCCTAATAGGACTTGAACCCTTGCAAGCTGGACAGTGTAGCATTCCATACTTCACATGAATGGGTAAGCTGAAGCACAAAGTTTTGTTTAGTTTTACACAATCACAACCAGAGGTCAGGAAAGAAGAGAGAAGTTCCAGGCCCATCAGGAGCTTGAATTCTCTGACAGGTTTCTAGAAGGTGAGCAATAATTACTGAACTTCCTGTGGCAAAACTTATCCATAACATCAGCGATGTAGATCAGGGATTTGCTACACAGGCTGGAAAATCATTGTTAACAAACTTTGTATTCTCTCTGGAATGAAGATAATTGCCCATTCTGCCAGTGGCTAAACATGTTTGACCTGCCTGTGTCTTGTGGCCCTGAGGCAGAGCAGCTCAAAAATGCTGTAGCAACACTTTAGATGGGGTCCCACTTTCTACAGTCTAACCAACCTTTTTTTCCTCTCTATCGTTCATCCCCAGAATGCAACATCAACAACAGCAACGTCGAATGTTCACAGCTGCCCTCCTGGCACTTGTTTTCATTCTGGCAGCTGTGAGTACCACCGAGGCCGGCAAAAAAGAGAAACCAGGTAAGGTTGGCTGTAATTCAGAGTTAATCCCCAAGATAGATTGCATGTGTGGGAGAATGTCAAATGCTTCTGGTTTTGTTATGAAATTCAGGTCATTCGTTAACCTTTTGACATACAGAGTAGGGATTTGTGGCTGTGACATGTTTTTCTGTGTTAAATAGGAAAACAGAAAGTAGTTTCCATGAAAGCTGGCAGCTTGACAGCCCTGGAGACTGCAGTCCTCAGTTTATCACAGAGTGGGTATTGCAAGGCAGCTTAAAATTTGCTCTGGGAATAGGTTCATGCTTGACTTAGGGAGAACCAAACAGGAGTGATGAAAGAGCACTTATCATGTCGCTTGTTCAGTGTTGTATATGAGAATGCTGCGACAGTGCTGTGTGATGTGGAAATCCTCCGACAAAGAATTGAACTAACTCGCTGCTGCAGATAGACAGCCAGACATCCAGCGGTAATTGCTTTCTGTCAGTGATGAACTCAGACCTCATTATAGGAGACACAGGCCTGGGGTGGAAAATTCACGTCTATCAAACCCAGTTTTGACATTTTTTAAGGAACACATCTTTTGGTGTTTTTCTTAAGGTCTTAGTATTTACAGGCTACTTACATACCAGTTAATATGACCTGTGAGTCTATCAAAATTGGTGTTCCCATTAAAAAAAGGTGTTTCTAACCATTGTGGCTGTATAGAAATAGGAGAAAATGTGAACATAAATATACAAGAACTAGAAGGAAGATACTTTTATGGAAGGTTATTTAAAGTTACTTGTGATGTTTTGGGGGCCTAACTGTTTTTTTGAACCCTTGGGTTTGATAACATTGCTGTCTTTTCTCATCAGACTTGGGTTTAAGGATTCAAATGAAATCATGATCCTTACCTTGGTCCCTGAGCAACAAACCCACCTGTATTAACAGCATTTTGAGTACACTTTTCCATGTAGTTTTTAATTTGCTTTTGGAGTTTTGGTCATATTCTGACACAATATGTGACATGGTCTGCCAAGTGAAAAGTTTGTATCCCACAGCTGTTTCCTGGAGGTGCTCAAATCCTCTGATACACAACATCAACACATACATTTCTAATCTGTATGGTGTGTAGTGCTTCAGTGGGAACTGAAAATATTTGCATGCCATCAGCTACTGGGGACAGAGGAGTGTCCTTTCTGAGTGAGCCCTCCTGCATGTTTTGGTCAGTGATCCCTCAGTGTTTCTAGATGATTCCCCATTCTGAAGATGAGAATCCACTTGAAAATATCTAAGTGGCCTAGTAGACATGGTATTAGGACTGAATTTGAATGATCCACTCTGCTTTGGAGTCAGAGGCTGACCTGTCTTTGCAGAACTGTGAAGAGGATGCCAGACCTTTTGCTTTTGAAGCAATTGTTTTACAAATGTCTTCCTTATTCACCCTTCCAGGTGCTTGACTGTTTAGTGAAGTTTAGGGAACTTCTCCATAGGGTCTGGGTACTGACCACTTCTCTTACTTGGGTTTGGTTCCTTGTCTTCATCCAGAGAAAAAGGCAAAGAAGTCTGACTGTGGGGAATGGCAGTGGAGTGTCTGTGTGCCCACCAGTGGTGACTGCGGCCTGGGGACACGTGAGGGCACTCGCACTGGAGCTGAGTGCAAACAAACCACCAAGACTCAGAAGTGTAAGATTCCCTGCAACTGGAAGAAGCAATTTGGAGGTAAGCATCGCTCTTGCAAGGGATTTGCTTTGATTTCCACATAAGTATGGAGCAGGAAGCCTGTATTTTCTGCTTAGCTCTGCAAATGTCTTGGTGAAGGGGCTTCTCAAGTTCATCAGAGCTAGAACACATAAGGCATCAGAAGGCAGCTTCTTCAGAGCAAAGCAGCTCCTCTGCAGAGTCCATATAACCTGTTTATTGTAAACTCAGTCTTCCAGCAGCATGCTGAAATCAGCTCTTCTGTGGTGTACACCCCTATTTAAGGCAGCAATGTAAGTGTCGTGTGTTCACTCCCTGCTATGAATCTCTGCGATGGACACCACAGGCTTTACGTGACCTTGTGATGTGTGATTTGCAGCATGGAGCATGGGCTACCAGTGTGTGCGTTGAAAGGAATGAATGAAGACCAGTGTATTTCATCTATATTATTCAGTTCAGAACGTTCATATGTAACAGTTCAGAAAAATAGTCACATCTGCACTGGACAAGATGTCTGTCCAGGACTGAGATCTGATTACTCTTGCAAACTTGGCTTTCTTCTAGTAAACAGCTTGTATGGCTTTGACATCATTGTGACCTTACCAAGGCAATCAGAGCAGCAGTTTCAGACTTGAGAAGTTCATAGCTGCACGTACATTCTTGAAACTATTCAAGCCTTATTTGGTAATCTTTTGCATCACACAAAACAGCCATACAGGAAGTGAATGACATTTCCCACTGCTGTTGTTTCTTTCTTTTTTTTAATTTATTTATTGTGTATCTTCATAGTTGAATGTATTTTCCTTTATATGACAATAATGCAATATCCATGCAAAAGCAAGAGGATTAAATTTTAAAATATTTGGGGGGGAAGGCTGCAGTTATCAATGCAGATCATCTTTAAAGTTTTCTTGGGATTCCTTTCTTCAGTTTCATGATCCTTTTATCTACAAGCACTGACTGTCTATGATATCCTATGTTAGACTCATAACATTTTTGTTTTTACACTCAGTCATTCTGTTTAATTATTGGCATTTATTTACTCATTGCAGCGGAGTGCAAATACCAGTTCCAGGCCTGGGGAGAATGTGACTTGAATACTGCCTTGAAGACTCGAACCGGGAACCTAAAGAGAGCCCTTCATAATGCTGACTGCCAGAAGACTGTCACAATCTCAAAGCCCTGTGGGAAGCTTACCAAACCCAAACCTCAAGGTAAATTCCATTTGCTGAGAGCTGCACACTAGTTCATTTAAATCACTGCATTTGTGATGTCCCACATACTTCAGTGGGAACTCAGTAGTACGGGAGATTGTATTGTCATGGCCTTTTCTCAGTTCTGTACTGCTCCTATCTCTCAGCGGTCAGGCAGACAATATTCCTGAGTTGTATAGTCAAGGCAGTCTCACACACAAGGGGTAAGCTGAAGATTAGAGCTCCAATTTTAACCTTAACCACCTGTACTGCTACCGGTTTGCTGATGCGACTAGACTTCCAGGGTACAGATGCTTTTCGTAACTCACCTGTTGACGGGAACAGACCAATAATAGCATGCAAAAGTCTTTCTTGATAAAGACACCTTTTATATAGGTTTTGTTTGGTATTGAATAATGACTAGTTGAAAAAAGGACTGCTTTCCTTCTGGACAGGTGTGATGGGTTGACCCTACCAAGCTGCTCTATCACTCCCCTCCTCAGTTGGACAGGGGAGAGAAAATATAACAAAAGGCTCGCGGGTCAAGCTAAGGACAGGGAGATCACTCAGCAATTACCATCACAGGCAAAACAGACTCGAGTTGGGAAAAACTAATTTAATTTATTACCAATCCAATCAGAATAGGGTAATGAGAAATAACAACTAAATCTTAAAACAAGATTAAAACCCTTCCCTTCTTCCTGGTATTAACTTTACTCCCAAATTCTCTACGTCCTACCCCCACAGCGGCAAAAGGGGATGGGGAATGTGGTCAGTACACCACACATTGTTTCTGCTGTTCCTTCCTGCTCAGAGGGAGGACTCCTCACACTCTTCCCCTGCTCCAGCATGGGGTCCCTCCCACAGGAGACAGTTCTCCACAAACTTCTCAAGTGTGAGTCCTTCCACAGAGTGCAGTCCTTCAGGAACAGACTGCTCCAGCGTGGGTCCCCCACAGTGTCACAAGTCCTGCCAGCAAACCAGCTCCAGCGTGGGCTCCTCTCTCTGTGGGTCACAGTTCCTGCCAGGAGCCTGCTCCAGCATGGGCTCTCCATGTGGTCACAGCCTCCTTGGGGCATCCAGCTGCTCTGGCATGGGGTCCTCCACGGGCTGCAGGTGGATATCTACTCCACTGTGGACCTCCACGGGCTGTAAGGGGACAGCCTGCCTCACCATAATCTTCACCACAGGCTGCAGGGGAATCTCTGCTCTGGCACCTGGAGCACCTCCTCCCCCTCCTCCTTCACTGACCTTGGTGTCTGCAGAGTCGTTACTATCACATATTCTCCCTGCTCTCTTCTGGCTGCTGTCGTACAGGATTTTTCCCCCCTTCTTAACTATGTTATCACAGATGTGCTACCACCATTTCTGAGGGGCTCAGCCTTGGCCAGCAGCAGGTCCATTTTGGAGCATTGGCTCCAAATGGAGGAGCATTTGGAGGTCCATTTTTGAGAGCATTGGCTCTCTCAGACATAAGGGAAGCTTCTAGCAGCTCCTCACAGGAGTCACCCCTGTAGCATCCCTGCTACCAAAACCTTGCCACACAAACCCAGTACAACAGGTAGTATTGAAGGGATGGTCCGCTCACTGCACGCTGCAATATGTGGATGTTCTGCACCATTGGGGTTGTATATTCTTTATTCAAAGATAGCAGGAAGGAGAGTACAGAATGTATATGTCTTATTTAAATGCAAGTGACAGTGTAATTCCTAGTACACAGAGAGGCGTATGCCCCGCATTTGTGTTTCCAGGTGTCCCTTAGACAAACTTATTTTCTTTCCAATCATTGAAGCCTTTTAATGTACTCTCTTGTTGGAGTAGCAGGTGTTATGTGTGTAGGATGATTTATAGTGGGAGCTAAAACTGTGAGATCTTGTTTGAGATATAGAAGTAATGTGTTTTAAGTGGATTATACAAGCTATGCTACCCTGGCATTTGTTTGCTTAAAACCAGCTAGGTTTAACACATTCCAGGCTCTGAATACTTGGATAATTACAAAATAAATGTGATTAGGAGTGACAGGTGCAACTGGGACGAGCAATTTTCAAATTGTGGATGGCGGTGCACCATTGATCTAAGGAGTAGCTGCAGGTGACCTGCTCTGCTTGTGCAACCAGAGACACATCTGATGAGGTTGCAGGCCCTTTCTGTGCGTGTGCATGCATCCATCTGCTTTGCAGTCAGTACAGCTGTAACTGGTCTTCCTCGCACACCATCCATGGGGTGATCAGACAAGCGCTGAATCTAGAACCTGCGTAGATAATGACAAGCTGTGAAGCAGAAAGGATACAACTAGATTTCCAGAGACCAGCTGACTTGGTTGAGTTGGCAGCAATAAACAACTTCATTTGGGGATGGAGGTGACTGGGTGGGAATGCAGGAAGGGCTTTGAGCTGTGTGATTTTATTGTTTGTTAGTTTGGGGGGAAGGACTTTTTGTTTGGTTGGTTTTTTGAGTAAGTTTCTGTGCCTAAGTGGCATTTGGGAGTTTATTGAATGAAGCTTCCCATTGTGCTGCCAGAAGGCTGCTGCCGCTCGAGCCACGAGTAGCCCTCTGCCTTGATCTGCTCCCGCTGAGTCAGTGTATTTTATCAATGGCTGTCACAAGAGGGGAGAGGGAGAGGGAGACAAAGCAGAGCGTTGATGCAGCATCGTTTTGTGGGAGCAGTGCTGTTGGGTGGTACAGGGTTGTTTTCAAGTTATGGTTTTAAAGGCAGAGCTTGTGAAATTGCTGGATCGGAGATAACTTAACAGATTCTAGATACGAGTGAGTTATAGCTGAGACTGAAACTCAGATTGGGACTCACTGCAGCAAACATGTGGTTTGACTTAATTAGAAAACTCAACTTCATTTGACTTGAAGGAACGCAAAAGGAGAAATAGGTACAAATGTAGGTTTGTGATCATAATAACTGTGGGGAGAAATTCTGCTCTCTTGATTTGTGTTAGAAATCCCACGGCATCTTCCTGCATGCCACCTGCTCGTTCGTCTGCTGTTGGCATTAGTAGGAGCAGCACGCATGGAAGTCACACACTCGCAGCCTGCCTGGGCCCTGAGCTAGCAGTAAGAAATCCATATTGCGGATCTGTGGGTATAACTACATGGAAGCTGCACCGGACAGTGTGTTGGCAGCAGTAGGAGGAACTAGAGTAAGAAATTAGGTCAAGCACATTAGTACTGTGTGAAATGTTGTGCCCTAATGAACTTCATTTCTGAGTTAAAAATCTGAGTGTTGACATTGTTGGCTGGCATGAGAGTATTTGTTTTCTTCCTGAGGTGAAGGAAATTACAGGCTGGAGGTAAGTCCCCACCTGCATCAAGATAAAGGAAAAATTGAACTGTATTCAATCTATAGTTAGAATAGGACCCAATTTAATTCTTTGGAGACAAGAAATAAGATCTAGGTTATTGTCTGAGCATTTGGAATGGACTGTAGGTACATATTAGCCTCCCTCTTCACCCATAGCTTCACATCAATGGCTCAAAACTACAAGAGAAAAAGTGTATGATACATTCTTTGGAAGCAGCAATTTTTTTCTGAGGCACAGTGTTGCGTAAGGTCTGTGTGGATATGCAGCTAGCCCTGTAAATGCTGATCAAGTGCTGTACGTTCCTACTGTGATTGCCTGGAGTAGCAGGGCAGTGGCTCTCTGGCATTTGGGAGCTCTGGCAGCAGAATAGTAAGTGAGGGGTTTATTGATTACAGGAATTTGTTCTACCGCTAAACGCTTACCTTTCTGACTGGTGTCTGCTCCAAGAGCTGCATCACTGAATACAGCTCTGACAGCAATAGGTTGGCAGTACCAAAAGCAGATGTGAACTGACTGAGAATATCGTACTGAAAAATACCAGTATATTCAGAAAAAGGGTTGTTTTCATGATTTTCCTGACTAACTCTCTTTCCTGTGCCCTGAAACTTTCCTTCTATCAGGTCGTGTTTGTAACCTCTCCATTACCTCACTTTTCCTTTTGATTTCATATTGTAAATGGGCTGAGTAAAAGCCCCTATTTAGCTTTTCCAAACAATTGTAGTTTTATATATCTTCTGTTACTCTTTGTCACTTGCCATCTTTTAAAGCTAAAACCTCAGACTTAAATATTTCATTTTATAAAAATTTATATCGACTATAAGAATACTCTCTATTGGACTTACCTTAATTCTTTCCATTATTGCAAAATATTTTTTGAGATGAAGAGACTGGACTGTAGACATTATTTCAAGCATACCCTCTACAGATTTGTCTTGAAAAAGAAAATATCATGGTCATGCTACCGTTATTGTTCATTACACCCACTAAATAACCTAAATATGTTTTTTCTTTTGATTACTCCTTGCATGTGGAGCAGATATCTTTATCTGAGACCTTCACAATTCTCCATGACTCTTAGATTTTTTTTGTTTTTAAAGTTAGTTAATGCAGTTAGTTAAGAACCCAAGAAGGTGCATGGGTAAGGCAGATTATTTCGTCTAGGCTTCCCCAGTGAAGTATTGTGTATCAGATTTCCCCTGACACATTTCCTTAGTGTGGCTTGGCGTCTGAAGTTCCTCCTCACTTTCTCTGTTCTTGGAGAAAAATGCAAATAAATTAATGTTATCTGTAACTGCTGCTCTCCTGTTGCTTATCCACCTTTCCAGCTCATGAACATGCAGCAACCTTGCTGGTAGGATGAATCCTTTGTCTCTCTCCTCTCACCCAACTATTTCAAAGATGCTGTTTCATAGGAGATTGATCTATGCTTAACAGAAAGGAAAATTATATCTGCAGAAAAATCCCAAGGGTTATCATTTTGCAGATTTTGCTGATAAAAGTATATTCTGGTTCTCCAGGAACTTCTATGAGCTGTGGCAAAACTTCTGCTAAATTAAACCAGGAGATACTCATTAACCTTGGGAATCAATGCCTGCCTCATAAACTGGTTCTTACACATTTGTTTTATCATTAGTCAGCATTCATGGAAAAGCCTAAAAAACTTTTTGAAGCCCTCTCATTATTTTGGAAACTAAAATAAATAAATAAATAAATGAATTTTTTCCTTATTAGCAACTGCTCCGTCTCAGTATTTTTACTTCTGAGCATCTGACTCTAGGTATAGATTGTAGTCTGCGACACTTGGACATTTTGGAGCTCACTGCTTGCAAGAGGAGAATTATTAGAGAAACTGCTGTATATGGATTGAAGGGGGAGAGCAGATGATGAATCAGGAATTTGAATTTTATCTGGATTTCTGATGAGCTCTTTTCTCCATAGCTTTGCTGAGGTGTTCTCAGATTGGAAGACAATAGCTTGGTCCTGGGCTGCTGTGCTAAAGTGTGGTTAACACAGGATGAAAACTGTCATTCGTTCTTGAATGTTGTGCATTTGGACAGAGAGATTGCCAGCAACCTGACAGTGATATCCCAGACACCATGGTTTGTGTATTTAGTACACAAATGAGGTCATGAGAAAGCCTATCACAAAGGCTGGAAAGGATGAAAGGATAATTTTTATCACAAAGTCCCAGCGGAGGCAGCCACCTCTCCTCTAGCACACACAATTGCATATTCTAATCAGTGTCTGCAAGGCCGGGGATGTTCAAGGTCTCCCTAAACTATCTTGACAGATGTGAAAGACTCGGGCACTTCTGTTGAGTGGGTGCTCTAATGGCCAACTTGCACTGAAGAGCAGAAAACGCTTCCGACATAGTCCATCTGGCCCACTTCATGGCCACCCAAACTTGATTGATGGTTGTTCGGGTTCCAGCCAGCCAGAAAGTGAAAGAATGGGGTATTGTCAGGATTCAGGAAACATTTTGCTTTAACCGCTGAGACAAGAGGAATTTATTTTTATTGAGCTGGGTTGCCTGATAGGCTTTATTTCTTTTTGCACTCTTTCCGTCACTCTCATTCTTCCTCTCTCTCTCACCATAACTCTTGTACTTTCAGCTATTTATTCTTCCGATTAAGATAAAATTTAATAGAATAAGCAGTCCGCCTGCTCTTTCTGCAATGTACCCTTCATTTTTTGAATTATGCTCCTATCTGATAACTTTTTCACCCAGCTGTATTTAGTTCTTTTTAATAAATCTCCCTTCCTAACTTTTTATCAATTTACAGTATATCTGATCTATGAGTTACTTTATCCTGGCTCAGCTCAGTCCTTGCCACATAGGAAAACAATTCCAACTAAGGGTGGCAAATGTTAACCCTGCTGACTCCACTGTTGTCTTTAATAATTGGGGTGGCATCCAAAGATCACATCTTCTAACATGCAGTGTTTGGAAAGGTTTCTAACAGGAAGGCAAAACCTACCCAAGTTGTTAATGGCTGTAATCTCTTTCCGCTAATGCAGATCAGGTGTAGCATTTGAGAGTCTAGCAAGGTGTCAGTGCAGTTCTCTGTGTTTGGCACGGCGTGCGTGCTACTGCAGTGGAGGAAAGACTATGCTCTGTGTGTTTTTAATAATTTCATATCATTTGAAGAGCTTTACTTAAGAGCTTAATGCAGTATAAATAATCTGCACTACGTTGCTTCTTTTATCTAGCAATCTTTACAGGTAGCAGTTAGCTAATCCTCCTTGGTGCTGAGGAAGTACAATTTAAAGAAAAGTAATAATTGAAAATCAGAAAGGCTAAGTGATTTTCCAGGTTTACACAGTTAGCAGCGGCAGGTCCAGGCACTCAGCTAGGAGCTGTTGACTCTTATCTCCATGCTCTGACTAGTAGCTGCTGCTCCCTTGTTTCCCTAGTCTGCAATTACAATTATCAGAATGCGACGATTTACTTCAAGGTGAGTGTCTGAACTACAGTCTTTAACTAGGGTCTTTGGTTTTGACATTAGTAATCTCAGTGGACTTAACACAGTGTTTCACACTGATTTACCTTGTGTCATCTTGGGGAGCTTGATGTCAAAGCACAGAGCTGGACTTCTCTTAATGAGCAGGTATATACCCATCTATAATTTGGTGCCAGGAGCAGAAAACAACATGTGGTTTTTGAGCACTACAGTGGCAGCCTTGACTTCTACCTGCAGCGAGGACATCTTATTCACAGCGCACTGCCAGGACAGACTGACTGCGCTTTGGCAGGATGACTTGGCTGCTGGCTGTTGCAAGGAGCTGACAGTGATGCTGAGTGAACTGCTCTCCTGATACGCAGCTATTTATTGCTCAGACAAACTGGGTGCGACGGTGACGAAAGGATCACCTGTGGACCACTCCATTTTGCGTGCTGGACAACCTGCTTTTGCTGGGGTGCCCTCCCTCAACTTTGCCCCTGTGCAGCAACAAAATGTCTGCTTCTGAAGAGTAGCTGGAGAGGACACGGGAGGAGAAGAAATGACTTGTTAGGACTGTGATTTTCTTTTGTTTGAAAGACGCTGGCATCTTCTGTTTTGGCATCACACTCGTGCTGTATCTCCCTCTGTAGGTTTCAGAATTCCCCATCTTTAATGTAACTCATTAGTCGTGCAGGCATGCAGCTAGCGTAATAATTAGTATTACAGGAGGCAGAATAATAGGATCTGCTCAAACTAATTAGATATAAAAATGAGGGATTTTCTCATGTTAGGAAACAGCTGTGATAGTTAAAGAAAAACCTGAAAGGCAAAATTGGGAGCTTTTTCTCTTGCTCTAAAGGATGAGGCAGGTTTATTGAAGAATGGCCTCTGGCACTGACCAGGAGCCTGCAGTGAAATACAGTGATCTGAGCTCTGCGGGGCGGACACTGGCAGCGGATGCCCGGTGGGAACAGCATAGCTGGCTGTTATTATTGTTGCTATCATCGTGATTATTTGTATTGCATGAGTGCCCAGAGGCCCCGGCTGAAAAAGAGTGCCATTGTACTAAGCACTGCATAAACGTTGTGAGAGGCAGTTTTGCCATGAATAATTTATGCCTTATGGAGCTGAGAAATGTGAAAAGCGAGAGAAGAAGAAACAGTGGTCCAGAGGGGTGAGACTGGGTACTAAATGCTTGGTTGTGTTTCCCTGTGCCCCTTGCTAGTCTGAGGACAAGGCTTGTTATTTCAAGATGAAGTAAAACTCACTGGAGACCTTAGGCTCTGAGACATATCTCTATGATTTGCCTTTTTGCTGCCATAAGATGAGGAAATACAATTTTCTCAATTTAAGTGGGAGCAAAAGTAAGCCATGTAAGAAAAATAAAACACAATGGTGGTTACAGTGTGGACCAGCCTCAAACTGCTAGTAAGCTGCCAGTGCAGCCCACAACTAATAAAGTTTGGATGTCTTTTAATGGTGTTTTTTCTGCTTCCATTTCCTTACATTTCTTGGAGGTTTTGCATTGTAGTCTCCCTTGAGACTGCTTTTGTACCTTTGAAAAATTATACTGTTTGGATAAATAATTTGCATGCATTGTCAGATTATAACATAATGTCAATTTGATTGACACAACCCTGATTCCAGAGAGCAGGAAATGCTTGTAGGAGAGGGATAAAGAGAAATATTTTTTTTTTTAAAAAAAGAAGTATTTTTCAATTTTTGGTTGTTCTGCAGCTTTTACAGATGTTTTTGAAAATAAAAAAGTTGGGAAGTTTCATGGGAAACCTAGACCTCCATGTTTTTTCACCCCTTGGTTTGTATTTCAGATTATTTTTTTTCTATGCTGCCCCCAAAATGAAAAACTGGATGTGTCAAATGTTCTTGTGTAATCCTCTTGTGCCTGCAGGAGTTTCTTTTAGGGTTTAATCCAGACCTTTGTGGGTGAAAGTTTAAATAGCCTTGCGTGTGCCAATTCTGTTACATGCTCATTGTCTCACTTTCCTGGCTTGCAAGAGCAGTCCAGCCTCCTTGGCATTAGTCAGTGCCCTTGAGCCGTGAAAATGCCTGAAGCTGTGGGATTTGCTGTGATAAAAGATATGCCATCAGCAAATGTTTACACTCATTACTGTTCCCAGCAGCAAAACAGAGAGAAAGCCCCGTTCCTTCCTTTCTGTCCTTTCCTTTGCTTTTCTACTTCTTTACTTCCTTTCCTTCCAGGCTTTCTTTTTCCCCCCTTCTTTATCCCTCCATCTTATTTTCCACGTAGGCATCTCTCAGTCTTTTCTTCTATCTGTGCTTACTGCGAAAGTTTTGCAGGTGACTTTTCAGAGTGTGGAGCACTGATCAAAGCCAAGCCCATGTCCTGTGCCCTGAGGGTAGATCCCATCTGGGGCAGATGCAGAAAGCACAACGGAGAAATGGGTGTGCCTGGTTTTCAAAAACTAACTAACTAAAATAGGGTCTCTATTCACAGTATATCACAAATAACTTTCTGCTAAATAACTGTATATATATAAATACATGTATTTATATATAGTACAGATCTCAGTTTGACATACAAACTGCCTCAATGTGTGATCTTTTTGCTGTATAGGTATATGCCAAACTCCAAATGGATTATTAATCCTTTTTGTTTTCGGCAGTCTCCCGCAGACGTGTGAATGCAGAGAGTACACTCTGGATGTGTCAGTCTGTGCCAGCACCTGTCTCGCTGGCATTAAGAGGGATCTTGTGTACAGCACAGAGGGCTGAAGAGCCAGCTGGGACTGGGTCCCTCTTGTGCTGAGCACAGAACATGACAAAGAACAGTAAGAAAGTCCATACCCTACAGAAGCAGCGGTACAAATGTACTAGAGGCAGATGAGAAGAAGCAGCAAACAGGAGAGCAAAGCGAGCTACTTCGGGAAATCACTTTCCTGTTAGCCAGACCCTAATTGCAGTCTCCAATTGCAAAACAGGCTTTGCTTGAAAAGTTTATCCATTGCAGTCTTCCGAATACTTACTCTTAAGGCTCTAATGTCTTAGACATGTGTGACCCAAACTTAAAGAAAAGGAGATGAAATTTTCCTGCTCTTTGTCTTTGGACAAATAGGCCATCTAGCAAAGTCAGAAAATGCATGTGTCTCTGTGTAGGCAATTTTGAAACTTTTTTCCCAAATTTTTGAATGAAGGAAATCACCAAAATTAAACCTTTTTGATGAAAGTTCTTGGTTTCAACAAATTACCACTTAAGAAAACCCCTTCCTGTAGTTCTTGATGAGTTTTAGGTAAGAGTATTAAAGTGAATGTTTTTTTAGGTCTTTTACATCAAAAAATCAGGTTCAAGCAACGGCTTCTGACTGTCTAAGATCATTTCAGAGCTTTGTGGATGGTTTTAGAATAAATTGGATTAATTTTTTCCCTGCGTTTATTTCTTCCTGCAATTCCAGTGAGAAAGAAAATAAGTGAAACTTTTTCTATGAGTGGCTCTTTGGTCCATTTCTTTGTCAGATACGTTAGTGTTTGTTACAGACATAAATCTAGCTGTTCCCCATTCGTAACACACATTGCAGCGTGCCTTCCTGGCTTATATGGTGCAGCTCCACCCTTTAGGTTTGAATTGGGTCCATCTTATGTTTAACTGGGAACAAATCCAAGTCTCTCCAAAATGGAATTTTAGCAAAGTGAGAAGTAGAACAAACCCTGCTGGAGAGGAGTGACCAAGAGTGGAAGAGTGAAGAAATTGAGAAACACAGACAACTAGAGGAAGTCATTAAGCAAAATAGAACTAAAGTGTAGGGGATATAATAAATCGTAATAGATGAATGAAGTAAAAGTCATAGAATCACAGAATGGTTGGAGTTGGAAGGGACGTTAAAGATCATATAGTTCTGACCCCCCTGCCATGGCCAGGGACACCTTCCACTAGACCAGGTTGCTCAAAGACCCATCCAACCTGGCTTTGAACACTTCCAGGGATGGGGCAGCCACAACTTCTCTGGGCAGCCTCTTCCAGTGCCTCACCACCCTCAGAGTAAAGAATTTCTTCCCAATATCTAATCTAAGTCTACCCTCTTTCAGTTTAAAACCATTACCCCTCATCCTATCACTACACTCCCTGATAAAGAGTCCCTCCCCATCTGTCCTGTAGGCCCCCTTTAGGTACTGGAAGGCTGCTATAAGGTCTCTCTGGAGCCTTCTCTTCAGGCTGAACAACCCCAACTCTCTCAGCTTGTCCTCATAGGAGAGGTGCTCCAGCTCTCTGATCATTTTCATGGCCCTCCTCTGGACTCGATCCAACAGGTCCATGTCCTTCTTATGTTGGGGGCTCCAGAGCTGGATGCAGTACTCCAGGTGGGGTCTCACGAGACCAGAGTAGAGGGGCAGAATCACGTCCCTCAGCCTGCTGGCCACGCATCTTTTGATGCAGCCCAGGATGTGGTTGGCTTTCTGGGCTGCGAGCGCACATTGCTGGCTCATATTGAGCTTCTCATCCACCAACACCCCCAAGTCCCTCTCCTCAGGGCTGCTCTTGATCCATTCTCCGCCCAGCCTGTAATTGTGCATGGGGTTGCCCCGACCCACATGCAGGACCTTGCACTTGGCCTTGTTGAACTTCATGAGGTTGGCATGGACCCACCTCTCAAGCCTGTCTGGGTCTCTCTGGACGGCATCCCTTCCCTACAGTGTCTTGACCACACAACACGGCTTGGTGTCATCAGCAAACTTCCTGAGGGTGCACTCAATCCCACTGTCCCATGTTGCCAGCAAAGATGTTAAACAGCACTGGTCCCAATATCAGCCCCTGAGGAATGCCACTCATCACTGGTCGCCACTTGGACATCGAGCTGTTGACCACAACTCTTTGAGTGCGACCATCCAGCCAATTCCTTATCCACCGAGTGGTCCATCCATCATATCCATGTCTTTTCAATTGAGAGATGAGGATGTCATGCAGGACAGTGTCAAATACTTTGCACAAGTCCAGGTATCATATCAAGTCATATCAATGTCATTGATTCATTGGAAAGTTGCCTTCTACTGCTGTTTAGCTAGTGGATTATTGCTTTTTTTCCATCCGGTAGAACTGTGTGTTTCTCAAAGAGGATTGTCAGAAGAATTCATTTTGGAATAAAATTGCTATTGTAATGTAGTTTTTCTTTCTTAAACTCATTTGGAATAAATAAATGCTTTATGTAAGGCAGGAAAATAGGAGGAAAAGGAATTAGATAGCCATCAAAGGGTCTCTTTCTCTGGAAGCAGAAGAAATATCATATTTAAAGGGTATTTCAGAAATCAAGGGCTGTGTTTCTACAGTCATGGAAATCACAAGGTGGTACAGCTTCTGTTCCTAGAGAGCAGGGTGAACCTCTCTAGGGTGAATTTTTTTCACCAAGGGATAAAATTCTTGGCTTTGTCAAAGTCAAGACTGCTCCCTTCAACATGTGTTGGCATTTCATCCCCCAAATTTGGAAGCGCCCTGCACACAATGGTACCATTGCCCTGCACTGCCATAGCAACGGGGTGCTTTGGAAAATTTGCCCCAATGAGAGGTAGAGCCCTTTAGAAAACCTGCCTTCTTCTGTACTCAGTGGGACTGAGTGCTAGTTC
Organism: Burhinus oedicnemus; assembly: GCA_008921705.1. NCBI lineage: Eukaryota > Metazoa > Chordata > Aves > Charadriiformes > Burhinidae > Burhinus > Burhinus oedicnemus. The sequence continues at coordinate 1,866,159 of VFFE01008410.1, read as the reverse complement.
CTGGGAAAACTGTGTCCTGAACACCTGGTGTTGAAATTCTTCACTCTAACATTCCATCAGCACAGCTTTTGCTGTTTTGAATGATTTATATTGGTTTTGGGAACACGGCTTGATGTTTATATATAGGAATTCAGCAGTGCCATGAGTGAATTGTTAGCTTCTTCTCAACAAATGAAAATAAATACCTGCAAATCTTGGCTTACAAATCTTGGCTTCCATTAAAATGTAATTACCTCCCTTTTGTACCTTATACATTAAGAGTGGCTTCAAATGGTATGTGGCTCCTGTTCGACATAATTACTTTCCTTTGCTGCTTGCATGGTAAGAATGAGGCTCCAGAATAAAGATGACTATTTAAAGAGGGCTGCTGCCATTCCACATTGCGTAGAGAAAGTTCTGCTTATCGAACTAATTTGTTTACTTGGTAAGATCCCCACTGGAATTTTTGTTACCGGTCACCATGGACCCACAGAAGTGGGTCCAGTGCTAATCCATGACCGCACAGTTTTTAATCCTGTGAATAATTCTTAGACATACAACTATTCATAGGGTTATTCAGGTGATGAATAATTAGATAATGCATCGTGTGTGCATCAACACAGCTCGCTCTTGCAGGGCTGTTTGTACAATGCTACGTGGGTGTTCTTATCTCTCTGGAAGTGCTCTGGGAGCAGGATGGCTGTGCGGTGCTTGGTTGCTGTGCTCTGTAGGGACTGCCAGGTATTCCGGATTTGCGCTTCGCATGTGCCCTCCAGGATCCTGGCCTCCATCTGAGCACCACTAGGCAGCCTCTCACTGTGGGATAAGAGAGAGGGGTGAAAGTGTACGCTGTAAAACAGACACAAAATTTGCGGACTGTTTTGTCATCCTCATTAATATTCTGGAGCATACGTAGCTCACTGTTCCGGTACTTCTGTTTTGCTACAAGGATGCACAGGGATGGTAAAGAGAAGTATTTCCTTGAGGTGAAGGAAGCCTGCTGTAGGGTGGAGAAGGCATAGCTCCTGTTACTGCTTTCTTCAGCGCGGCTGTGTGCTGAGCCATGCCGGAGGTGGAAGGGCAGTTTGGCTGGGGCAGTAACACACAGAGTGCACTCGGAGCAGTAGGCAAAGAGCTGCCCTCGTCCATTCCCTCCACTCCACAGCCTGCTTGGCCTCAAGTGTTGAGAGACAGCGAGAGGTAGCACCCACTCCCACCTCAGTGCTGACCCTGGTATTGGTATCTGTAGGAGAAATACTGTTGATAAGGCATTTAATGTATTAAAATTAATGTGTTTAACTGTAAGTATCAAATGTATTAACATAGCTTTCATAAAGTTTTATATAGAGATGTTCCAGTTTTTGGCCTGTGAACCAGATGTGGCCTGTAGGACAATTTTGTTGCAGTTAGGCACTTAGCCTGGCTGAGCAGGTCCCTGAAGTGGCCGAAGTCTGCTTTTCTGAAATCCAGGGTTCTTGTCCTGCTTTTTGCTTTGCTCTTTCCACTCCGGATCCTGAACTCTACTATAGGTAGCTCATGAAGATACCTCCGACTGGTGTCTGGCTTAACATTGAAAAGACTGGATCACCTAACTTTAAAGCAAAAGGTGCAGTGAGTAGATTCTGATTAAAATTCTGGTGTGAACCTGAATTTCAGCTGGCCAAGTCGTTTTGTCATAGAGGCTCTTGATATTATTGCTAGCCCTTCTCTGCAGCAAAAGCATTCCCTGTAGCCAACACGCAGCTGATGCACAGATCCATGGCTCTGTCTTTGCAAAGGTTGCATTAATCAGGTAGGTGAGGTGAAGGAGGCTGCTGTTGACCCAAAGTGCTTGCAGGTGGCAGCATTCTGCTCAGGGTAGTCCCTGTTCACTGTGCAGCTTTTCTTACTTCCTTCTGGCTCAGTGGTGAGCATTGCCGAGATCAGGCTGCTTTGCAGCGCCAGTGAGATGTGGAGAGCAGCACAGTGGCTTCCCCGTTGTAATGGCTGTTTCAGTGGGCAGTGCTTGATGGGTTGCTGTATTTTCTGTTGGCAGGCTGGGACCACGTTAAAAGGCCTGGTAGGAAAAGGCTGAACTGAAGGTCTTGCATCCAAGCTGTGCTAAGATGAATTGATTTTGGATCATTTTCATGTATGGAATAGGAATCTGAATGGGATTATTGGAGACAGTGTATCTAGGGGATCTTTCCTTCACTTAACTGGTAGATGGCTACAGCTGGTGCTGGGGTATGGGAGTCTTGAGCTTTCAGGTAACTGGCTTTGTACTCTCAACTGGTCAGGGCTTTCAAGTATGGTGTCAGTGATGGCACTGCTGGCATGGTGACCATTTCAGTCAAGCCTGGTTACTCTGGGAAGGGAAGTGTTGACAGACCAAGTGATCAGGGTGAGAGTGTGGCTGCATGAGCTGACCTGATAGCCTGTCATAAAAGTTGAAATAGTAATGCAGGGTGAACAGAGATGAAGACAATGAAAACCTGAATGACACAGATGCAAAGAGTAGGCCTGAGCAATGAGAAAACATGAACAAAGTACATCTTAAAGCAACTTCATACTTTGTTAGCCATGGATATGCTGTAGGCTGTATCCTGACCACAGTCAAAACAGGTGGAGGGTAGCTGTGAATGGACTTGTGCATGAGAGTATGAACAGCAGCATTTCCATACGTCAGTACCTGGGTACTGGTGTCTGTGGTAGGATTTTTAAAAGAGCCTAAGGACTGGGAAATATATGAGCCGTTTTCTTTTTTTATATTGCCACAACTCTGGGGGGTTGTGTCATTTCATGGAGCAAATGGGCTTGGCATCAATACAGTTTACCTGTCTGAAAGATTAAGCTGTGGTGGTGTGAGTACCTTTAATGTGTGAGGAATTATGTCCCACACATGAGGGTTTTACTCTCTTGAGGCACGAAGGAGAATCACTTGTCTTTGTAGGTAGACGGGTTTGGCAGTTTGGGTGATATGCAGATTATCACAAGGTAGATAACAGGGAGGATTGAGCTTTTGCTAACAGGAGCAGATAGAGACCCACTGGGGCCAAGCGCAAATGAATAAACAGTGGGTTGTCTGGTACCTCAAGTCAAGTGCAAGGCAGATAGTCTTTGAGGATGGGGACCTGATGCAATCACACGGGTCCAGACCAAAAACCTCCTGGTGGTGACTTCACCCCTACTATGAACTGCACATGTTCTTCAGTAGAGTCCTCTTAGTGGTCAGCCCACATTCATGTGTCTCCTTTGCTTTTAGTAAATTTAGGTGAACTTTGCAGAGTGCCTTTCTGCTTGTGCTGGGTCTAAATAGATTTTACATATTCAAGTGCTGCTCTGATTGATAAAATACTGCTGTTTCTTTCAGAGAAAGCAGCGTTGGGGGGAAGAGAAAGTGCAAGAGAGAGCGCAATCAATACAGAATCCAGGAGGCTCAGTGATACAGAGGGAGAATTAGAGGAAGCGGAGGACATGGGTAAAGGAGGATAGGAGGGGAGGCAGAAAATTTGTAGGGGGAAAAAAGCTTTAGCTGAAAGCAAATTAGATAATAATTTAATGAAAAATGACATTTTGGAATGACAGGTCATAAAATAGTGCCAGATTCTATGAATGACTCCGGATGGTGAGCATGTGTACACACGCACGCGCACACACAAAGACAGATACACATGCAAAGACGGGGGAAAAAAATAGTTCATTTTCATATTTTAAAACAAAACCAAGTTACTTCTTGTTTTAAATTATTATCCCTTTAAATGTTAAGCAAAGTTTTTAAGGGAAAGAGATTTTAGAGCAGATTATGTGACTAAACATGAAATAGGTATTTTATTTTGCATTGACTAAAGGATTACCGGAAACAATTTTTGTCATGTTGAGAAAGATGGAGAAGAAAATGTTGTTTTGAAACACTAACAAACAGGAAAAACAACCATCAGAGAAACATGGTAACCTAAGTCTGCCTTCTGCTGAAGGTACCCTGGCCGTATCCATAGCTGAAAGATGTCAGTGTAGTTTCCTTGGCTTTAATGCAAGTAAGCTGGTTTTACCAGAGCTGATGATTGCTTGCCTGCCTGTGTTGTGCAAACTGGTCAGAGAGGAAAGAATCATATTCACAAAGAAGAGTACCACCTAAAGGGCCAAATGTTTGTCTTCTCATTCATAGTGATATTTGTTATTTAACCTGAGATGTTTTCTGTTGGTTTGGTTGGTTTCCGGGTTTTTTGCTTGTTTCTTTTTTTTGGGGGGGATGTTTTTTGAGTAGGAGGAAACAAAGGCAGGATTCAAAGGAGGGAAGTGAAATCTGGATTAAGGCAAACATGGGTCCGCTTGCTTGCTGTTTCGGTTCTAGGAAAGATGATTCACAGAAACTCAGTTTCTATCTCTCTGTAGTACCTGTTGTGCTGTGTTTTGTGGTGATATCCACGAGGGTTTATTCACGTTCCCAGTGAGACCTGTTATTCCCCCCATTACAGGTGACGTGTGATACAAGAGTACCTAATCCTCTTAATTCATATTCATTTTTAGGTCCCTCTGTGAATTTCCTTTACCTGTAGAACACCACACTACCCTATAGCACAGTGAAACTTCCCGCAGAGGGTAATACAATATATAAACTTTTATTGGTACCTTCACATCATTCCCTTATTTACCCTAAATTAATCAGAGAAGCAGACGCTCCCTAGTCCCTTCCCTGTCCTATCAGTACCAGTTGGCTGGACAGACTGTGCTCTAATGACTCCAGGCCAAACTTCAGTTGCCTCTCAAGTGTGCGTAGGTGTTTGTCCCAGACAAAGGGGGAAGGGTTGGCAATGGAGAAGCTAAAGAAACAAGTGAGCTTTCTCACCGCACTCTGGAGTTGCTCTCATATTCAGAGAAAGCCAAAGACTGACAATGAAATAGAAAGGAAGCAAGGGAGGGGTTTGTGTGTGGGTAGTGTGTGCAAAGATTTCTTCCAGCTCTCCACTGAGCCATGACCCGATTTCTCCAGGAGCTGCCTGCTGTTTTCTTATTTTCGAAGCAAGTTCCTGAGACAATGCTTTGCATGCCAAACAGGGTCAGCCACTCAGATAGGAAGGGTTCTGAACTGGACGTGCACCCCCCTTTCCATCTTCCCTAGTGCCGCAGCCATTCCTTTTTTTCCTTCTTTTCCTTCTGTTTTGCCTTTCAAAATGAGGAAACAAAACTAGTTCTTATGTGCATAGACAATACAAGGTGAAATTGCAGGGGTATTGGATGAAATTTATTGCAGTGACTGTTAAATGCTAATTTTTTATGGTTATTGTTATCTTGACAGAATCCAAGAAGAAGAAAAAGGAAGGCAAGAAACAAGAGAAGATGCTGGATTAATGGAGCCAACTTGGGCCATATGAGAAAGGGACATCAGCAAACACGATCAGTTAACAGTTTCATTTATACCTAGGCATTTTATCCTAAAATTATTTATAGCTTAATGGTACCATAGAAGGAAACAAGCAAACACAGAAAAAAAAAATCCTTTTTTTATTACTTTAGTATTTTTAATGTATAACCCTAACAACGATTTTTAGAGGCCTGTAATAAAGGACTCCAAACTCATTTAGAAAATTATGTCTATTGTATATTGAACAATGTAGAGGTTTTTAAAATATTTTTTTCTCAAGTCTTGCCATAGGTCTCAATCTGGTAATTACTCCATGCAAGCAGGACCTGAACCTGTGTGGAGCTCCGCTGAAGCCAGTGGTGCCCTGTGTGAACATAGGAGTTTGGCTGGATGCAATTATATTTAAGACTGGGACCTTATATCTGAGAAAAAAACAGACTTGTTTCTTAAGTTCTTGTTATATCTGGATAACTGTATGAAATTATTTGTTTAAGGAAAGGATAGGGGCATTTTGTTGAGTATTTCCAGGCATAGAATTTTTTTGGATGTGTGGTGAATGTTCATTCCAAAATGCCACCATCTCCAGGTAAAAACCAGTAGCACTCCTATCCTTGGCCATATTTTGGATGTTGGCAGTAAAAATTCTGAAATCTTTCAACAGTTGGACATAAAAGAGTCCTAATTTTTCATGATTTTCTAGAAATGATTTTTCCAAGTGGAACGATAGCAAGAATTTCCTTTTTTTAGCATATCAGTGCTGGTGGATGGTAGTGTCCTCTGTTTTACCTATAAAAGATGAAAAATGCTTTCTTTTATTTGTTTATTTTGCCAGAAGGGAGAATATCCTTTTCACAAAAATCTAGCTGAAATTGTTGCGATTCAGCCTGATTCAACTCCCTTTTGCATCATTGGGAATCTTCCTGTTGATTTTAATTATAGCTGGTTGAAAAATAGTATGTCTGATGGTAAGTAACAGAAGAAATCTGTTTGGAAACTGCCTGAGATAGTTCATGTTTTTGACCAAAAAAGGGACTTGAAACTAATAGGAATGAAATTAATTTTTGTTTTTCTGTTAGCAAAGTGGAAGGGAAATATAAAACCAGTACCTTTTGCTTTCTTCCATTTTTAGATAAGCAAAAAGACCTTGGAAAAGCTCAGTCAAAATAAAAATAGTTCTGTGATTTTTTATTTTTATTAACTGGTCTGCAAAAAAAAAAACCCCAAACAGCTGGTTTTCAGTTTGCTCAATTTTACCTATTTTAAATGATAATAAGTCCTGAGAAAAGTCACAAAGTAGAAAAAGATCTGACAAAGGGCTGGTCTGTTCCCAGGTAAAAGGTTGTTTAACAAACTAAACAACCAGCAGACCAGGCTTTTTAGAGGAAACATAAAGGATTTCAGTGCCCAAGACTGATTTCAGAATCATCACTTTTAAATTCTAAAACATAAAATTCAACAGCAAGAAATAAGCTTTGCCATTTGTGTAGGCTGCAGGCTTGCCTGCTGGTCAAGAGGAATAGTCTCCCTTGTACTGCTGCAGGTACCCACTGACTTCAGCGAAGCTGCAGCGGGGTGTGTTCACCTGAGTAAATCACATCGCTCTCTTGGGATTAGCTTGTAGACAAGCAGAGAGTCTTTTTCCAGACTAACATCACTCCCCTTTTCTATGCAAAAAAATCGTAACAATTGCAGAGCTTGCCCTCTTTTTTTCTCACATGGAGGGTATGGCTGATCTGAACTCACAGTGAGGCAAGTCCTTCTGTAGATGTTCCCAAACCCTTTTGAAGCCAGCTAGCCAAGGCTGCACATAGCTCAAGGTAGACTAGACACACAATTATTTTCCAGACTCCTTGGGTATGTTTTGCAGTCCGTGTTAATGTCCTTGTTATTTTGACTATGCTGTTAGATATACCTGAGCCAGTGGTATAGTTAAAAATGTCCCCAACATGTGGTGGATGTGCAATGACCAAATCCAAAATCATAAAGGCTCATATTTGGGTGGTTCTGGGTGCTATTTGGTTTGTTCATGGTCTAATCAGGTCTACCTGTGCTTGTGCCTCAGACTTAAACTAATGGATTGGTAGGTCTGACTGAAAGCAAAGGGAGAAAGAAGCTTTTTCACTCACCAAAGGTTTGTCTGTCTAAATGCTGCATCAGTTCACTTAAAGTCATTCAGCTTTGAGTGCAAACACTGTTGCACCATTGTCTTACACTGGTTAATCTAGTCCATGTTTCATAGGGAGCTGGCAGGGGTTGGGAATGGTGCTGAGACCAACAGGTTGACTGTCCTTTAGCGAACCTTAGATGTGACTTCTGATTTCGACCTCTGTGAGTAAGAAGAAAATAAATTCCTCTGTTTTTCCTCTGACACCTTATGGCCCTTATGATTAACTGCCCATCTGGCTTGTTAAAGGAACATTCCTAATAGTTTTTGAAGGAGGCCAGCCTATGGAGGTGTAGGGCCTCCACGGAGAAAGTTTACAGAAAACAAAGAAACAGACAAAAAAATACCATGTTAGGACCAGAAGAAAGTACAGCAGTCCTGGTAGCAAAGGGTGTGAAATAGGACAACACTTCCTCTGTACTACTTAGCCACATATGTTTGGATCTGTATTGGCGTCTTATTGTTGACAGTAATTGGAGTTGAATCTGTCATAGTTTATAAACAATGAAGAAAATTTCCAAGAAACTAGCAGAAAACATTCTGTGGAAACTCTGGTTATGAAGGAGATGATAAAAGTAATTCATAGCAGAACACAGAGGAAGATTGAATAGAATAGGTCAGTCAGGTCGGCTCTGAAAGGAGGTACCTGGTTGCTTCACTAGTGACATTATCAAGAAAGCAAGAGGCAAGTATCTGAATGAAACCTCTTGCCAGCCTATCTTGCTCAGTTGCCACTTGAGTCATTCTGAAATTTCTCCTTACTTGCTTTCTAATCTTCTACCCTCCCTGCTTTGGGAGGGCAAGCTTGTCTGACAGTGCTGTGGGGGCGGCTACTTCAGATGAAATACGTGTTTTACCCTCTTGGTGCTATCCTGTTACAATGGAAAATGACTTGGCATAAATGTGTTGCTTAAGTAGTTTAACTGACTGAAGCTTGTTTCATGAATGTCCCTCTCGAGAAGTGGTTTCCACCTTCATTTGCTACAGCTATAATGTGGTATGGAGAGATGATAGAAATCCCCCAAATGACAGTCTTTTTCTGAGCACTCAAATCTCTTAGAAAAGAGAGGGGTGAGTTGCTGAATATCAGCTAAGGATGAATCTGCATCCAGACTCTGGATTCTAGCAAGTTTAGACTTAGGGGAATTTGGGTATAGCTCCCTTCCTCTAAGTAGGCTGAGCCATGCTTCTAACCAATTAGGCCTGTGTGTATCTTAATTCAAACCAATATTTGAGGTTTGGGGCATTTTCTGACTTTGATGTGTCTGCTGACAGAAGTGCCCATATTGAAAGAGAATGATTACTTGTCAGCCTGGCATATTTAACAGACTATAAGTACAGCAAAACTATCGGGCAAGGCTCCATGAAGGGAAAACATTTGTTGTACATGCAGGTAGATACTAAGTTGTAATTTACTGATCCTCATCTTCTAATTCCATAATGACATTCTAGACTGGACTGTTTTTCAAAGGAGAAAAATTACAAGAAATGAAAGAATAATAATTATAAAACATATCAACAGACAGTATTGGAGACTTTGTCAAGAAGAGAGAGCTACGAAGTCAGGAGCATTTTATACAAACTTCTTTTGTGTGCTCCTTGAGTAGGGAAGGCGGGATTACTGGCTGGCACATTTGTTTTTATGCTTTACTTGATTTGTGCCTTAATGAAAACTAATCAAATATAGAATGTTACAAAGAAGTAAAGTCCCACTCCAACCTCAATGGAACGTGTCCAACAGGAGGCAATGTCAAAAGGAGACACTAGTACGTCTGTTTTTTCTGGTTTAGGAGTGCAAGTTACGATGATGTTTATAGGAGAAAACGTAACGTATTTCTTTAACTTTGGTGTATATCTTTCACCACTTGGTATGTGGCAATGGACAATTCAAGTTAAAAACCCAGAGCATTAGGATGAAATAAGGGGAAGTGAGTACTTATGGAGACTGTTTATGGAAACAGGCCTATAAAACCCCTGAAACTAACCATGCTGCTAGCAGGGAGCGTCTGAAGGTAAACATTGTGTAGCATTCCCATTTGTTTAATGGAATCTCTTAACAAATGATGAAGTTTATCTGAGTTTCCTTAGTATAATGTCAATGATGATGAGGGTGGGACAGAAGCCAGCCTGACTTTCCCTCAGTCTAGGAACTGCAACAATGTTAATAATGTAAACCTGCCACTTTTCTAAAGCAAAATGTTGGTGAGGTGTACCATTTTGAAATGACACAGTAGTCTTCCACATCTCCCAAGTCTTTATAGGAAGGGGAAGCAGTATGTTAGTGGGGGTAGGTATCTCATATTCAGTCATTTTAAACTCTCCAGGATGGCATCTTCTGTGAATTTCTGACTGTGTTCTCTCCTTAGCGGAGACAGATTATACCTGTTGTCTGCCTTCCCGCATTCATCCCCAATTGTGATAGTATTTGTAGGTTTTCTGTCAATTCTGCTAAGGCACTCTGCCTCTCAGCCAAACTTTTGTGGATATTGGTGGTCCTTCCTCATGCTTGAGGCTGTATTCTCCATTTCTGGCTGGATTGTGGCAAAACAGCCCCAGCAAGTCCCTACCATCAGGTACCTCTCCTTGTGTCCTCCTAAGATTAAACATGGTAGCAACTTGTTAATTAGAAGATGGCAATGAACAAGGAAATATGAGAATGAGCAAAGAGGTTCCCTGGATTCATTGGGAGGGTGCCTTGCTGATAAAACCTTTGTCATAGATGTACCTGAGCGAGGCTTCCTAGGGGACAGAAATGCATCACCTTTGATCGAAAATTAGAGGCAACGATGAAAGAGTGTCTGCCCTTAAACAGAAAAACACCTTAGCTAGATAAACAGTGGCAAGAAGCTGCATCCTTCCCCACTGTGTCCTCTTTTACCATCAAATTAAAGGGAACAGACATGGTGCATAGAGCTTCAGGGACAGTGGAGGACTTGCAAAGTGGAGCATGGAGAGAGCCTCTTCCACCCCATGGGTGTTTGCATTTGGAGAAGGTCTAGGTAGTCTTGTTCATAGCAGCAGAAAACTTTGTGTGCTTTTGGACCAAAACTAAACGCTGAAATATAATAATTTTCCTAATGTTCCCTTTCTGCTACTCTTCAAAAATGGCAGTCTGCCTTGTGGCCTCATCTCTCTGACCTAAGCAGAAATCAGATAGTTCAAGGAAAACATGGGAATTTAACTATATTCAACTGTCATTATTTCATTGGTGGGGCTGAGCAATCCTTTTGCCCTTTCTGCAGTTTGCCATTGAAATGTGGAGTGTCGTGGGGTCCCACATGGCGACAAACTCGGTAGGTATCTCCTGTCTCTCAGCTTTGAGTGAGTTGCCTATGAAAAAACTGTACCTACGGTTCTTATTCCTTTCTTAGAAAAAACACAGTAACAAACAAAACCCATAACAAAACTGAAAACATGTGTCCAATGTATGAATTTTCTGACAAAATAAAACAGAGAGGCTCCCAAGTATTCCCATTTCAGAGGGTCATTCAAAGTTAAAGACTGTACAAAAGCTTTAGCCCTGAACTCTGTGATGCACAGCTAGGAAAATGGATAGCGTCTGCAGTGCTGTCTTACCTGTACCAAATTTCATTCAATTAATTACACTGTTTGAATTCCCTCACCCTAATCTACCTGGCAACAAGACATTATTTAACTTTTCTCATTCGGTCATTCATTACACATCCCATATTATAATTATGTAGTTCATCTAGATTTTTACAGCTGAAGGAAATGGCTCTGATAATCCAGAGTGTGTTGTGGTTGCTGAGGGGACCTGAAGCAGAGGCGGGCTAGTACTGCTGCAGCTTGGGGCTAGAAACCACCTAATGAGGACATCAGCATCAGACACAGCACCTCTCTAAATATATGCATACATACTACATATATATCCCACCATATATGGTGAAGCAAAACTCTATTAAAAAGTGCATCCTTAACTCAAAATGTGTCTCACGACTAGTGCTGCCATGTTTTCAAGCTAAAGTAGAAGTGGAAGAGCTTTTTGTCCTGTGTTGTTATTTACACGAGGATACAAGAGTAGTATATAGGATGAAGAGCTAAGTTTCTTCCCACTTGCCAGCATAGCAGTTTAAGGACAGCTGTGTCCAAGGAAAATGCAAAACATGCCAGTGAAATGGCCAATAGGACTTAGTATTGGAGTGATGTTCTCTTCTGTCACACCAAGTACATGGAAGGGCTTCGTTCAAAGCTTCAAAGTGGATGACCTGCTTCAGTGAGGTGTGAACGTACAAACCCAGGCAGAAAAAGGCTTTTTCTCTGCCAATAAAAAGTGAGGAAAATGGGAAAAAAAGATGGGGAAAAAAAAAGTAAAACAGAAATAATCTTGATACTTGTAGTTTGGGTGTTAAACAGAAAGAAGGAATGAAAGTCAAAATAACAAATTAAAGCCTGAATACCGTGTTCAATGGATTTCTAATTCTGTATATATCTATTAAACCAGTGCTATATGATATCTTATGGGTTGCTCTCTTTTTCCTGTTCCTTTTCCTTTTTTTTTCAGTTTGTATATTGATTTTGTAAGCTAGCAGTGTGTTACCTTTTCGATTTTTTTAAACTTGTATGAAAGCCATATATCCATATTGTAGAATGAAAGCATTAATCCTGTAACATCCCTTAATGTTTCCCTTAGCTCTGTGGGATTGTGGGAGGCTCTAGCGAATGTATATGTTTACCAATTGTATCAACATAATTTACTTGCTCTTAGTGGCGATAAAGAATTAAATAAACTAATACACAGAAGTGTGGTGTTCTCATTTGGTTGTGGAAACTGTAGGGGACTTCTGACGTTCTTAACTTAATTCTAGGTATTCTTAGTGGTCTTTCTTTATTGTACTAAACTCCCCTCAGCTATAGGTGTTGCTTGTCACAGAAACACTTTTCTTTGTAAATTCAGAAAAAATTTTAGACTGTAGAAAGAAATCCACCAGAAAATGATTCTAGCAAAAAACAGCTCTTTAGTTTGTGCATACTGAAGTCTGTCTGTCCCAAATTCCTGACACTATCAGTGCTGTAAAGCAGCTGGTTTCAGTATACGGTTATTTCAACGTGAATAATATTGACACAATGATGGATTATGGATGAGGAGCTTGATTTTTTTTTTTTTTTAAATTACTCTGTCAGCTAAGCAGTGGGAAAATCTTATTCCCAGCCCTGTCATTCTCAGCTGTTTTACTTTAACAGTGACTTTAATGAGTGTGTGTGTTCTGTGAGAGATGATTAAGCCTCAAGAGTAGAGCAAAGAAGCTAAATTACATTAATGGACCAAATAGAATTACGCAGCAAGTCAGGTAATGCTCTTTATATGTTACTTTCTTCCCCTTTCTTTTTGTTCTTTCATTATCTTTTTTTCCTATGTCTACTTTCTTTTCCAAATACTTTTCCTGGTTTTGTTTCTGTGTCCAGCTATTAGTTAAAATGTTAGAATAATTAATTACTCCATACAAGCCATTCCATCACTCACTGCCAAAAGAGGGAGATGCTTCACACTGTTTACGAGACTAGGAGATTTATACAGGCTTCTGAAATTGTTTGGAGGAAAGTGAAGTATTATAAGGTAAGAAAACTGACAGTGCATTCTTCAAACCACTAATGGACTCAGCAACCTAAATCCTATCATTGGAAAGGAGACCAAGTACTCACTATTGTTTAATTACAAAAGAAAAATTTTAATTGCTTTTTAACATGCTACTTAGCCGTTAGTTACATTTTTAGGTTACTGAGTAATGAGAGAGTTTTAAGATGCTCTTGTTCTTCCATGGGAGATATCTGATCTCACCAGTAAGCCTGAGCTGCTTGAGGATTGTCTCAAGTCATGCTTAGCTTCCCAAAGCTCCATCATGCAGGGCACACAGGTCTCTGATTTCTCCTGTCCTTCCCACCTCTGTCCCCAAATGCTGACTAAGCTATAAACAGACCTGGCAAAGAGCTATTAGATCGTTTTTTTTCTGGCGGGTTGCCTTCATGGAATAGGGTCTTGGAAGGCCATCACTGTCTTTACGTAGCCTACTTTTGTTACATGTGGAGTACATGACTGGACAGGACTTTGTGTAGAAGAGACCCAAATTCTGCTACCACTCTGTGCTCCAAACTTCTAGGAGTGGTGGTTCATAAAGTGGGTCTACGGATGCAAGGAGGACTGCCAGTGGTGACTGGGATGAGATGTCCACGCAAAAGTAACCACTAGCAGTGCAAAGGACATTTTGAGAACTCTAAGACCCCAGAGCTCAACCTATGCACTACTACAGCTGAAGTTAAAAACCTGTTTGTACTTCATCATCCCTCTGGCCTTGCACAGGGTAGAACTGTAATTAATACTCAAATGCATGATAGTCGCACACACACGCACACAGAGACACACTCACACAGAGACACACTCACTCATCCCTTGCTGGAAGTGAAAATCAACACCTGATTTTCACCAAGAACAGAAAATTTGCACAATCAACTGTTCATGTTAAAGATGAAGCATTCCCACAAAGTAGTAATACAACTCTTTGTCCATTGTCATCTTTTATGGTGATGTGGGAAGTCACCTACACAGAGATGCTCTCAATTTATCTTACGTAGCCTGTACTAATCGTCTCTAGAGAAACCCAAATGGAATAAAAAAACCTGTAATCTTATAGAAAAACAAAAGTCTGTTGTTACAAAATCTTCACTATTTACTAAGGGCATTTCTTAAGAAAGACCATTACACTTGACTTTTGGTCAAATGAGATTTGACATTAAATATAAATACATATGCACACACACACAAACGTGTATACAGATACACCCCCCACACCCCCCGAAGTGTCTTTTACAGAAAAATATCTCCATCCCGCCCAGGTACTCTGAGTTATAGAAGGCCCCATTGCTACACAATCACCGTTGAAACTATTGTCTCCATTGGCAAAGAGTATTTTTGTATTTGTATTTATTCAGTCTCTACTTTCTTAGTTACACTGTAGTCCTTTTAATTTGCTGCTTCCCTCCATTTCTGATGCAGGAGCAGCAGATAAAAGCTTGGATCTGAAAAGGTCAATAACTATTTTTCATCCTGCTGAGTACATAAAGCTTCTCAAGACCAGAACACAAGAAAGAATCCTTCTTTAAAAATAAATAATTTCATATATATATATATATAAAATTATAAATGTTTTCAGTTAATTGACAGCTATTTAGCGGTTGGAAAGTGTTTGTTACTGGAGGTTCTGGAAGCAGAGTAAAAGAAAAATGTAAGATGCTGGGGATGGAGGGAAGGAAAAGAGCTTTACGTAACAATGATTAACTTGCATACTATTGCATTTTGAAATACAGGCTTTTGTTTTGGTTTAGTTTTTTATCCTGATATACAACTTCAAAAACCTACTGTTCATAATAAAAGAGTTCTGCGCCCAAGTAATTTTTTTTCCTGTCTGAAAAACTTTAGCTTTTTTATTACATTAATTCTTATATTTCTATTATTCATTACATAGCACTACAGATGCTCATGGGACCTGGGTACTCAACCTCGGTCAAGTGTGGTTGATGTCACTCCAGGGAGCACAGTGGGCCTCAGTCTGACAAAGTGGCTGCCTGGAGATGTGCTTGATGCAAAGGGAATCTCCAGCTGCAAGAACGGACCGACCTCCGCTTTCTTCTCAAAGCATTTATGGTGGAGGTGGTGGCCAAAGAGATGTAACACAGGGCAATATTATACCTATTGGCCTTTCTCCTTCTCTTTCTTCTTCTTTCTTCCTTGCTGTCTTTCTTCCTTCCTTCCTTCCACTCTCTGCTTGGGTTTAGGCCACGTACTGCTGACCCAGAACTTGGGGAGTAAGTGATTGCCTGGGAAGGGATGCGTCTGTAATGTCTGCAATTGCATGGAGTCACTGTTGTAAATAGTCTCCAAACTTCTGTGGGATTGGGAGTTTTGGGAAGAAATGTTGAGGAGGAGAGCTGATATTGGCAGGTGGGAATAGAATCCCTGATGTAAAGATCAACACAATAAAAAACTAGGTACATGTGTCAGAGAAGGACACAAAAAAGGGCCCAGACTGAGGTGCTGAAAGGCCTCATCCCAAAAATTGGATTACCTGGGCAGTTGATAGAACTGGCTGCAAGGAAACCCAGAGGTTTCTCCTCTTGTCTTCTGGCAAGATACACTAAAAAAGATTTAGGCTGAATTAAGGATCTGATTTGAGATATATTCTGAACATGAAGTGGCCTGTTTTCAGCTTGGAGAAATGTCTTGCGACTCACGATATAATGTATAAAGAGTCTACAATCTATAGTATCTCAGTCCTGTAACAAATCACACGAGTGCTGTGCTTTATGTGCTGCAGATAGTCCCACTGATTCAACAGGACACTTCCCAGTGCAAAAACCCAAGGAGTGGCAGGACTAGGTCTCCATTTATCCTTGGCTGGGAGTGAACTACAACATTTGTTCTCTTTGCTCTTGTCCTCTGTTAATGACAGGGGTCCATCAAGCCACCTGCACAACTGAGTGTCGCAAAGACAAAACATATGCTCCCTGTGATAAAGACGGTTTTGCAAGTAGCTGAATTTGAACTGGGCCTGTGTATCGTCAGTGCTACCTACTCGCTGTCTTATCAGGAAAGCTCCCTAAATAAGCCACCGCTCTATCTACCACTATAGGAAGAAAAAGACCAGTAAATTTTCTTTCAGTGCAGTGTGTACCCAAAAGAGTAAGTGCTCTGCAACCTTAACGTAAGGGTCACAATAAAGTGACAATACAATAAAGGCAGAATGGCAAGCTCTTAGAGGAAGAAAAAAACAACAGAAAAGGCAGCCACCTTTCTATTTTGCAGCAGTTATGCTATGGGTCCCTTGGAGTAGATGGATTTCATCAAGGGAGATGAAAAACACTCTAATCTTAAAAGCAGAAATAGACATTATTTGCTGTTGTTATTACTAGCAATGACAACACCAATTTAACAGCCATTATTGTGCTTTGTACTGTAGATTAATAATACACTCCCAGTTAACATCTTTGATTCAGAAACTTTTATACAATTTGTCAATGCTAAGTACCCACCATCCCTGTGTGTGAGGTGGAAGGTTAATCTCAGAGGTTGTCCTTAGGCTCCCTCTGTAGTCAATGGAGCATGACAAGTCTATTCAGAAGGTGATTCAGAGTGGAGGGCTAATTTAGCAAATCTGAAAGATGTCATGAAGGGCCTGTCCCTTCGCTAGCTGTGGAGGGAGCTTATGGAAATGAAGTGTATTAGGCTGAACTGAGTTGTGCCTGGTCGTTTGCCCTCCCGTTAAGATAGCAAGCTGCAACAATAAAATCCACTTCAAAGATATTTAGGAATTTTAAGAGTAAGGGTTCTTAACAGCTTTGATGACAGGGCCCAAAAAAAGGAAGAGGCCATGGATTGTTGCCGTGAGTGATCAGATCTGAAGTTGCAATGCAAATCATTCTTGTCAGAGGGCAGGGAGGGCTGCCTGCGTAGCACGGGCCCGAGCGGGACTGGAGAGAGGTGAAAGAGGAGAGCTCGCTGCCTCCTCCGTGGCCCTGACATCCGTATTGAGGCAGAGGGGAGAGAAAGTCCCCGCTTTTGTTCACTCTGCCTCAGCCGAGGGAGGGAAGGAGGGAGGGAGGCCAGTTGAGGGGCTGTGCCCCCCGCTGGGCTCCGGGTCCTTTGTGCCACGCAGCAGGTGTGAGGGGAAGCTCCTCTCCCCGGATGAATGCCTATGTGGATGCGGATGCCCCCACTTCTTTCATGGCCGTGCTGGGAACCAGAGCGAAGCCGCATTTCTCAACAGCAGGCCAGTAATTCCTGGAAACAAGCAAGCGCAGGAAGGGGCCACGGAGCGAGAATGGGGATGGTTTGGGAATAGCTCTGCAGGACCACTCCTTATCTAGCGTTGCCCATTGACAGATTTAGGGCTTCATCCCACAAGGCGTTCAGCATCTCCTGAGAGACCTAAAACTGGTATCTTAACAACTTTTCTCTGTGTAAAGCTGATCTGGCCAAAAAAACCTCTCTAAATTCTTCAGTTGAAAGGGGCTACACAAACTTTAAAAAAAAATTATCACAGTACCCACAGACCTCTCATTCACATCCTGGTTCCTTGCTTGCTCTCTGGCACAGGCGAGCTCTCGCCAGCCCGACGCTCCTTCCCTTGCATCCATATCAGCGGCTGCAATGACAAGAGCTCTTAGCCAAATGCCTGGCATGCGGGAGCCTCTGCCAGGACAAAACCACATATTTAGATCTGTGCTTTCAGTGCCAGGTGGGAGGTGTGAGCATCAAAGAAAGGAGGACTGAAGCTGCAGCTGGCGGGCTGTGCTGTTGATCCAGGGGGCCAGCCACTCTCAGGCAGCTTCAGCAAAACAGAATTAAGCCATGAGTTAGAGCTGATGGGTTGGGGCACTGAATTTGCCACATGCTTCCCAACAAGTTTCAGACTGGTGCTGGTTTTGCCTCAAAGCGAAATCATGTCATCTCTGAAAAGAAAGGCTGAACTTCCTTTTAAATATAAGTTTTTGAGGATGTTTTTAGCAAGGCAGGCAAATAAAAAAATAATCTTCTATTCTTTTCTGTAGCAGATACAGTAGGCCGGGTTGTGAAAATTACTGCCTCCAGGGACTGAACCTCCAGCTGTTGGAGCTAAAGCATGTGCTGAGTTAAGGGACCCATCCCCTAGGTGTGTTGAAGCACCGAGGATTATGTCCAGATAGCCTTAACATTGCCTGTGTCCCCGAGAACAGTATTCCCTGCTGGCTGGGCTCTTCTAGAGGTGTAGAGCAAACCAACAGGAATACGGGGTCTGGGACCTTAAGAAGGAATTAGTCCAGATGAGCTGGACCCTTAATACAAAGTCCTGAGCAGCCAGCAGCCCCAGAGTGGGGAGGAGCTCAGATAAACTTCTGTATTTATTGTTTCCTAGATCTAGCTCCTTCTGCTAACAATGTGAGGATTGTAGTCACGGTATTTATTTTTTTTCTGAATCATCTGCTGAAACATTGCAAGACTTTAATTAGATCCCTAAAAATACCTTTGAGGATCTAAGCCAAAACCTGGAAATCAGACCAGACTTGTGGTTTTTATGGATCAGATGCAACTGAAGATACCAAACTCCCCCTTCCATCACAAACTTTTCCAACCTTTTGCTTTGCAGATATCTGAGAAGCAAGAATCAGGCCTTTTGGCTGCCAGGATCATTGTCAACTAGTGCCAAAAGTGCTTGAAACTTTGACACGTGGCGGTCAAGAAGCTGAACAGAGATAATCTTTTCAATAGTATGAACTTAAAGCTCTGTAGTCAGTTGACTGAGCATGATTTGATGTGGAGATCAGGGCTGACTGGGACAAGAGCAAGCCACCTCAAGCAGTAGTTTCCAAAGGATGTGACCTGTTGGGGGAAGGGGGGAGGTCTGTGCATTTGGAAAACCTTTGATAGCATGTCCTTCATTTTTCTTCATGCCTTTAAAGTTGCCTCTCTTTGGAATGGGCTAAGGTAAAAGGATTTTGATTCTCTGGTGTGAATTACTAGTCTTGCTATCGCTAATTCTCATGCACGTCTGTAATATCTGCTGGTGCAGCCTTTGCTTTTCTGATACAGTGCTTTCACCTGTGGAGAGATTTTCTGTGTGAAATCAGATGAGTCTTTCCAGAAACTGTGACATGGAGATTCTGCAGGCAAATGCCACACTGAAATATAAAATATGAGAGGTGAGATGGGAGAGGTTAAGCCAAAAGGAAATGGGAAATCATAAAGCAAAAACACATCTTCCATCACAGTAATGTGTTTTGGAAAAAGCACCCAATTTTCAGCTTATGTAAGTTGGTCTGGCTCAATCAGTGATGGAAGAAGTTTGTTCGTGAGCATAGCTGAGGCCTTCAAACCAAGAAAAAACAAGAGGAACATGCTGCATCCTTGAAGGCAATAGCAGGAGTGGTAGGCATAGAGCTTACTTTGTGCACATGTGAGCAGGAAAGTGGAAAACAAATTACGTACATGGATTTATTCAAGCAATTTTGTCATCACAATCCAAAACGTAGAGAATGCACCTGGAGCACCACAGTAACATGGTCACTGGCTTTCAGAGCTGTTTTCCTCACAGGCCTGGTGACTGCCACGTCAAATAAAAGTACCTTTTTAAGGTCTCTGTTCCCTGAATGAGGGACTTCCACCTGGAAAGAAAAAATAACAAATCAAGGCTGTTAATAAACTTCTCATACTTTATATCCTATATAACATTTCTGCCACACTAGTCTTGGTGCTAATATTTTTGTACCCAGTGCAAGAAAAATGTCATCCATTTTGGCTGTGGCTTACACTCCTGAGAGATATCTTAATTTGAGCCTCCTCCTTCTCAGCTGTGCAAAACCAGCCTCACCTCTGACCTATGAAATCAACAGGTCCCATGGATCTCTTGACAGGACCAGACTCACAGATTTTCACGGGGTGGGAAACAGAAAAAGGGATGGGAAAAAGACAACACACACACAAATTCCCACCAGAAACAGGTACAGCAGAATATAACGCTGCCTTTAAACCTGAAGACACACTTTATATGTATACATGTGTCCTGGTTCCGGCGGGGATAGGGTTAATTTTCCCAAGGATCTGGCACTGGACTATTACATACCATGTGAGCCATGCCCAGTCTATAGGGGGGAGCTGGCCAGGGAAGGGGGCAGGAAGTCAGGCAGGCTCGAGCTTCCCTGGTCCGGTCGGTGAGCAGTGGTACGGTAATAGTGTTTTGTACATGTTTTCCTCTTTTATTTGCTGTTCTGTTAAACTGCCTTTATCTCAGCCCACGAGTTTTGCCTTTTCCTTCCAATTCTTTCCCCCATTCCACAGCTGGAGGGGGGGTGAGCGAGTGGCTGCATGGTTCTTCATGTACGGCTGGAGCTAAACCACAACAACATGGCAAAAGAATGTGTGTAAGAATCTGAATTTTTATAATGTCAAGCATGTAATTTTCAAAGTACTAAACTGACATTCCTAGAAGTCACAGCTTCCCATTTGCAAAAAAAGGCATTGAACCTCAGCCATGTTGTGGTAACAGAGTTGGGCAATTTGTAGATGTGGTTGATCGTTTGAAGTCATTTCACCACAGTGACAGAAGGAATAACCACTCTCTACAGCAGAAAGTCAGCTTGAATTACATGAGGAAAGGACAAAATGATAAATTCTGAATAAACACTGGATGAGAAAGGTGACAGATTCACAGTGAAGTGCACAAAGAAAATGAGCCAAAAGAAAACTAAACTTGCAAGCTTGATCTGCAGTTTCGAGGAGGTTTTGCCTGGCAAGTTGTAGAGATGACAGGCTACGTTTTCTTTCTACGTTTATCTAGTGCTTGCAGTGCACACCCTGGCCTCCTGCCAGAGAAAGCATCTTTTCCTGAGAAGTTTGTTTTCATAGTCTGCCAGGTAGGCTTGCAAAACAGCACTCATAAAATTAGACTACTGCTCAAAACAGTTAACAGATCTGCATCAAGAGACTTTAATGGGGAAGAGAATGGATTACAGATACCTTTTGGCTTGGAACAAAAAACTGAAATGAAATCTGCTTCCTTAGCATCATCTGTCCCTGTAAACATCCAGCAAGACTTGAGTATGCCAGGCTCATACCATACCAAGAGCTTAGGGAGTTTAACTCACCATTCTTTGGTGAGAGACCTCTGCTCAGATACTCCGCGCTCTGTTATAGCACGTTATGCCTCTTCAAGCTACTTGCTTTCTAGTCTTCACCTCATCAGAAGAGGCTGCTCCATGAAACATGTTCAACAGTCATGGGATGGAGCTAAAGGCTTTTCTCTACTCATTGGCTTTGTCTGTGTGACTTCTTTAAATTAAAACCTTCCATACGCCTTTTTAACTGCTTCCATGTTGAAAAATTTTAAAAGGGAATCTGGATTTTTTTCTATGCAACTGAAAGAAAACATGGCCCCTGAATGAAGAGCTAACACTAGTTGCTTTTCCAAAGACCTGGTCTGGAAAAGCCCTGAGACCTGCTTCAGATAGCTTCCCCCATAATGACTCTTGGCCCTCTGGGGAATGCCTGGGTTTGACCTAATCCTGGATATTCGTTACCAAACTGCAGCATCCCAGGGGCAGGGCACTCTGCAAGAGGCATCGTGTTTATAAGCACCATTTGGCACAGCTTTTGTCTCCATTTCTCTCCAAGAGTGGGCTGTAAAGAAATGAAGTGGCATGGTGAAGAGAAACACTGCTGATGTTTTCAGCCTGCTTTATTTCTTTGTCAACCGTTTATGTTAATAATGTCCTGCAGAGTCCGTTTACTATCTGGCACAGGTGGAGAATCCACTGGAGATGACTGTTTTACGTAATGTTTATCCAGCCATATTTTTTTCATATTGTACAAAATGCAGAATGCTGCTATTAGTTTCCAAAAATGCCGGTACATGCAGCTGCCACCTAGACCGGGAGGCCAGCTGGAAAAACACCCCAGTGGCTCCAGCCAGAGAAGCTGTTGGGTACATGTAGGGGATAAACCTAAAACACCATGGAGGAGTGGGACATGAGTCGTCAGCGCTGCTTTCGTGTACATAGAAGCAGGAGACGAAAGTCTAGGGGAGACAGGGAACAGCAAGAAGTGGGTTTATCCAGGACAGAGGTTAATGTCTAAGTAGTAAGAGAGCCATAGGACAGCTGAGTCTTCTGTCCTACAAGCTGGCCAACATGCTAAGACTTGGACTGTATGAGACATACTGAAATGGTCTAAGACCAACTTGGTTATGTATGTATATGTATAAACATATAAACATGTATATATAGAAGGCATATATACCTATATTGGTTTTGATATATAGCCTATATCTAAATACATTTTTACATAACCTATATGTGCATTTTGTGGGTTCTCTCTTGAAAACTCAGTGTGTGCTTAAGTTGTGGAACTGTTTCTGGCAGGTTGTTATGACAGCTAAAAATTTAAACAGGTTCAAAGAGTGATTGGACAAATTCATAAGAAAAAAAAATAAATCCATTCAGGACTGCTAAATGCAAAGTTGCCACATGTAATTTAAGAAGTCTCCAATATGCAGCTGTTGAATTGGCAGTAGACATGAATTAGGAATTGAGAGATTGTCTTACTTGCCCTGACCTTATTCTATCTCCTGGTGCTACTGGCCACTGTCCGTATTGACAGCTCTTAGGGCTGGGCTCATGCTTGACCTCTAAAAGTACTCATTCCCGCCGGACAAAAAAAAAAAAGGCAAAAAATAGATAAACCAAAGGTGTCAAGGAGTAATTATCAAAAGAAGAGAAAGGGAAGACAGCACAAAGCATTTTGGCCATGTGGAGGCAGCACACAGAGCTAGCTGGACTTTAGCTCTTACCTGGTTGGCTGTCCTCATGTTTTCTGTAATGTTTCCAGTGTTTAAGTATAAACCCACCGAGTCCCTTGCTGCAGCCTTTATTAAACAAGCTTTCCTCCTGCTTTCCTGCCAGAGCTACCTGGTGTCAGTGAGCACAGTGAAACAGAGCTCAAGAAGAGCAAAGAGAGCAGACAGCCCACAGACGTGCCTGGGGAGCCTGGCAGTGTGTCCTGCTGCCACAAAGAACAAAGGTGAGGGCTGCAGCCACCCTTTCACACCTTCTGCCCTCCTCTCCTCTGGGCATGAGGAAGAGCCTTGCCGCAGGCTTGGGTAAAGCCTGAGATGTCACATATCAGCCCTATGTTAGTGTCCTTAAGCTGTCACATTTATCCCACATTCACTAATATTTTTTAAAAGAGCAAATAATTCTCACTTAATTTTTTCTTTTCGTTCCGCTCTTCGGTGTCTCTGTTGTTCCTGAACAGCTCCTACATGCTGTTCTACGTAGGAGGGATTCATTATTGGAAGTTAATTGTAAGCATCTCCCTGTAGGGATTTGTTATGTGAAATCTTGTGCTGCGTTGGTTGTTTTTTAGCTGGACGCATGCAGTATGGCATGGGCTGCGTCTCTGTCCCTAAGTCAGTCTGCAAAACTATTTGAATTGCCTCACTGGCAGGAATAATAACATTTTCAGATTCAAAAATTGACATAACTGAGCTATTTTTTGCCAGCAAACCACACCACTGGATTCTTTCCAGAAAGCAAACAGAAAAAGGGCACCCATGCATTCAGGGTGAACCCATTTATAATCTGAATTAGTATTAGTGGAAGACATTTTACACTTGATTTACTAGAGGCTTTGGTTTTATCTGGGGCTCCCTGACTTTTTGCTTTCGGCTAAATTTCCACTGAGCTATATGGGAGCCTGACAATCAGAAGAATTGAACCATCATGCCCTCATTTTCATCAGTTATGAAATGCCTTATTTCAGTTCTAGTAAGCTGGGAAGTTTCAGTAACAGGTGAACACCTCTGTATACTTAATTGAAATATGAACTGGAGGGTTGTCTTTCTGCCTAGGGAATGAGCTTTTCTATTTTTTTATCCTGTAGCGTAGTTACAATTTGAACTTGTGTTGATTTTATAAAGTGATGGCATATACTCTGAAAGCAAACCAGCCATTGCTGACAAGGGCTGGCATGTACTGTGACCCCATGAGCAAACAATAACGTTTTACTACTTTGCCCATTTATTGCTGAGGAGAACATGAGCTTTCTGGGAAAGCGGAAAAATCCAGGTGGTTCAGTGGGACTAGTAATAGCTTGAAGTATTTCTCTTCAGTCATTGTTAAAAAAATATAGCTGGCCCATCATGCAAGTGAATTTGATCAAAAGACACATCATTAGCTTATAGTGAAATGATTCGGACTCCACCTATTTCTGCCTTGAATACATCATTATTGGTTTCTTTTTTCATTACTCCCATTCTTTAAATTGTCATGTAATTTTCAAGGCAGAGTGCACTCCATGAATTTATCCCCTCTCACTATCACAGCTGTCTCTACCGTTTGAGATGGTCTCCTCCTGCAAACACACTGACACCAAGTCATTCTGCTGTGATTTGCCAGGCTTGCTGCAGGGAGCCCAAGGGCTGACCGGCTCTCCCAGAAAAACCATCTCTTTCCCACAGGGAATACAAGAAAAAAAAAAATCATTTGCTAGGTGGACTAGAGAAGATGTTTTGCTGCCAGCCAGGCTGTGCCTGTTGTGCAGGCACAAGACCTTTTTCTTTTTTCCCAAAGGAGTTCTGGCACATGGTGCAGTGCTTTGCAAGGTCACTGCTCAAGGCAATCTCTCTCTGCCTGGGACACCTTCATGCTTGCTTTTGTCCCTTCCAGTGCTCCCTATTCTGGCAGCATTTGTGCCCAGGCTCTTGCTGCTTGGCCACCTCCAGGAATTTCCAGCTGGACTTGCCAGCAGGTAATGTGGTTCCTCCCAACCCACTTTTGCTTCTGACACAGTGCTGTCCCTTGTCATCTTTACTGAAAAATCAAGTGAGGACTGATACAGTGTTAGGCAAAAAACATGACTGCAAGTCATTGTATTGTACTTATAAAAACTTAGGTAAGTGAGGGCAAATTTACCTTACAGTCTTAAGTAAAGAAAGCATGCTACCGTCCTAGGCATTTTGTTTTGCATGATGTTCTTTTCCCATCCCAATGTCATTTGATTCTGACATTTACACCAGGGGAATAACTAAAAAGCTTTCTCTGGACATATGCCTCCATAAGCTAACATCCTCTATGGGCAGTTAGGTAGGAGACCAGACAGATTGCCCTGGAACGCTAATGAATGCAGAGCATTTACTGACATTACATCACATCAAAACCAATTACACTTCCATTACACTCGTCTACTTTACCCCTTCCTGCATATGTGCCCGTTGAATCCAGTCCATATTTAATTTTGCCGTGGATTAGCTAATGAGGTGGTAGAATCAGTTACTAGTCTGGCAGCAAGGCAATGAAAGCCATCCAGCAAACACTTTCTGATTTGGAAGTTTTCTCTGAAGGGTAGCAAAGGAAAAAATAAACTGGAGCAGGCCCTCTTCATTTATCCAGCTTCCCTTAGGAACTGTCTGACCACAGTTCCCTCATGCTGTGAAGTTTCTTCTCTTTCTTCTATCTCATGGTAGCGTGGGGTGATTGAAAGAATAGCTATTGAGCAAAAAGCATTTGTGCAATAACTATTCCAGAATAGAGGAGAGGTTTTACATCTGCACAAACTGAATCCAGAAAAATTTGGTTGAACAGTAAATATTCTGGTGTCAAAGTGATCCTCCAGAAATACTCTACCAGTGGAATTATTCTGGAATAATTCTAATACTGTATCTGTATGAATTTTTACATGGGGGCAGAAACAGCGTTTGCATCATTCATAGCCAAGCACTCATGAGCAGCATCAAGGAGATCTGTGTCCCCCTCGCTGGAAAAGAGCACACAGGGGCAATTAAAAGTGAAGCTCAGAGGTCCCAGCAGGGAGAGGAACTGGGAATCTGTTAGGGAGGAAATGACAGTGCTATCAGGGAGAGAACGCAAACGAACCTGGGTCCAGCTGGGACAGAGCAGAAGGGGTGGTAGCTCCCATCACAGCAGATGAGCTCTGAAGGCTGGATGGTGCCACAGGTACGTGAACGAACTTGGTTTGAAGAGGAGCTCTGTGTGTAGGACCAGCACAGTGTGTGGCTCCAACGCTGTCAGAGCTCGCTCGCTGAGCCGTGTTAAGGGCTGCAGCGTGGGCCAGTTTTGTGGTGGTTTATGCTGGCATCGCTTCCTGAGGGTCAAGAGAGCCAAGCAGGCTTGCAGCAGCTGAGCGTATTCGGGTCAGCAAGTACTGTAGGACTTTTCTGTTATAAAGCTCTGTGTCATTAAGAAATGAATTTTGAAAATACTTTAAAAGTAACAAAACTAGGAAGTCTGTGTTTTGACAGCAATGCTGTGAAATCCACTGACTGAGAGGAGGGAAGACAGAGGATGGTGTGGGTGCTGTTACCTCAACAATATTTTATTCTCTGCTTAGTGTAACTCTTACAGACTTCTTTTGCCAGGCTGGTGTTGGTGCCTGGCTTTTTGAACAGTGACAACTGTTAGGTACAGCTGTATCTAAAATGTTGATACTCTGCCTTTTTAAAAATGACAGCTGATGTTAATAGCTTGTAGCTTTCAATCATGTAGGGAAGAGCAAACAAAACCTTTTCTGCTAATAATGTTTACATGAATCCTAAGGCAGGCTATTTTATCCTTTCTTACAGTCAAGATAAAATAAACCAAACCAGACTGTCCAAAGAAGGGAAGAATGAAACAGTTTTTATCCAGGCTCTTCCCTCCTGTTCTCCACCCTCTATTCTCTACAACAAAAAATTGATTGAATCGTGAAAGATGGGAAATCCAGCATCACAGATTACAAGGAAATGTAGCACGTCTGCTTTCTTTATCATGAGACAGAACTGCCTTCTATCACAGCTCCAGCTAGCCCTTTCAGAGCCCTGTTAACAGCAGCCTGGCTGAGCATGGCAGTTTGACAGGGTTCAGCTGGTCCTTATTGTTTTGCTATTGCTTTTCATTCAAGCTGCTGTCATTCTGCTCTTTGGCTGCTTTGCGTGGCAGCGTGCAAGGGCCGCGTTTCCCACTTGAGGACCTTTTTGTGGTGAAGTTGCATGCGGCTTCACAGATGAGGATTTAAATGAGTAGAAGTCACAAAATTAAGACATTGAAATTACAATCCCCCTACCAGTGCGAAGTCAGCCACGAATTCAAAACATGGCAGGAAGTGGTGGAAAGAGAAAAATGAGAATTGCTTCAGCACAGAGTTTAGTCCCATATATTTTTCATGACACATAATCTATATTTTGCTTTATAGATGAACACAACTTGCTGAGGGATGAATATCTTCTGTTTCTGATTTAATGCTTTTAGCTCTTCATCTCTAACACTGTACAGAATTTTTGTTTTATTTCAGTGTAAGGTCCATAGGAAGGAGCGAATACGTGTGTGTGTAGTGCTCCTCAGTAAACTATGGTTATATTCACTTTGCAAATATCATATGGATATCTGAGGCACTTTTAATCATGATAACTCATGGACTGGCCACAGAATCATGCAGCCTTTCAGCTGCACTCCTGCATGGATTAATTTACTGCGTGTCTCAGTTTATGATAGCTAGACTGCTGCCAGTACCTGGGGTAGATGGTTTAGAGGTCATCTGAGATACGTTGTAGTCCATACCAGTGTGGGCATGCACTAAATGGTAGATGACTAAATCACAGTGCAATATCAGCCAACAAAAGCAGTAATAAAAGGATTTGGCAGTAGGAATAGAAAGGACAATGTGAGTTTTGGATACTGCAAAGATTTCCAAGATGCTGGAGAAACAGCAGCCACAGCTATTAGCAACAATCTAAATACAAGACTGTAGGAGTGAGAAGAGAGAAGACAGCACAGAAGCTTCTGCTATTATTAATCATCGTAGAGACGGAGGAGGGAAGACAGGGAATTTGGGATCTGGCTTGTTAGATTTGAGCACATGGAGGAACTTGGAGCTGTGACAATCTGGGAGGGCACCCTGCCACAGTGTGTCTTACACTTTGCCCTTCCAAGGTCATATTCAAAACTCTAGCGGATGCATGCACTTGCTGGGAAGCCAATGAGATTTAAAGGCAGTGTAAAAACATTCAGGCTGCCCTCAGCCCTGCCTCAGAATGGCCAGCATGCCCAGCACATCACCAAGCAACTCGGGGAGGAGGTACACAGGGCTTTTTAATGCAAGACATTTTAGCACAGTCCAAAGATGCTGTCATGACACATGCCAGCAGTGATTCACTGCCTCTCAGCTACCACGTGATTAACCCCCCTCTCATACATTCTCTCTAATTATTACTTCTTTTTTTTTTTTTAAATCATCATGTTCTCATCTTTTCCCATATAAAACCGTCAACTTGTCAAAAAAGAGAGGAGCTGGAAAAAATTTCTCTCCTTTTCACCTTGTCTGGCTTCTTTCAGACTGTGCTATGCAAAGCTCTAGTGCAGCCTGACAAGTCCTAACTGCTGAGATTTCACAGATGCTGGCGGAATGGTGGTGGGAGGGAACAGGGGAATTATTCCTGTAAGGGCTTTGCTGCAAGCTACTGCGTTCTGCAGGGGCTCTCACAGACACCTTGTGATTGAAGGAGGACAGGCAGCTAAAATGGAGCAGAGGGAGTCACATTCAACAGGAAAGCAATGGATGTAGGAATAGAAAAATATGATGATAAGTCTTCTGTTTCAATGTAAGAAAAGCTGCTGATTTAAACAGCCAGGAAAAGCGGAAATTATTTCTGTAATGAGACTTGCCATTGGAAAGGAAGCAGAGGGTCCTGAGTCATTACTTGGTATGTTTTATTTTGAGGCAGAGGACTTATTTTACAGAATGAAACTGGATTGAAGGATTACTGTGCTACAAGCAGGCCATCTGTCCATAACTGTATTAGACATGATAATGTTCTTTTCTTCACAGCTATTAATACCATGGCTCCAGTTGGCCTGCTCCTCTGCATCATCTGGCTGGATCTGCCTGGTAAACAGGCGGTGGAAGAGACTGCTATATTCCTAAGACAAAAATACCGTTTTGAGTCTAAAAACTCACATTGCAAAGTTAGTGAAGTGAAGGGAGCTTCTGTCTTCTGCCATGCAATATGCAAATCCCTGGTAGCTGAAAAGTTCGGTAGGTCAGTGATCAGCAGCAGATCTGGACCTCTTTACATCGGTGGTGTCATTCTGACATTCACTGCATGATGATGGCACTAGCCCAGGACAGTGCCGCCTTCTTACTTTGCCCTTTCATATCATTTAGACAATTCTTAGTGGAGAGATTTAGAGAGGCATTTTTTATTTGTTTCTTTCTCAGGCAGGTCTCTAGTTCCCTCCCAGGTGCAATTATAACTGTTGGCATATTTAGGAAGAAAGATAATATTTTATGGGTTACACGAGCAGGGTGGGGAGCAGAGACATGATGAAAAGTGAGATCTGCAGAAAGCAATCTGCTTTTGTAACAGCAAAGTTTCAGCTTATTTGCCTCTTTGATTGTGACACCTTTTATTTTTGCAGAAGGAAGCAAGTTGTAAGTAGCATTTAATCATCAGAATATGCAGGGATGCTAATACTCTGTGATTATATTGTGACTTTCTTCTGCCACCATCTGGAACAGCAATTGAGTTTACAGCTGGAAAAATATCTCTCTTCTTGCCTTTTTTGTTGCTTGTTACCTTTCCAGAGGGCAGATAGGAGTCAGGTTTCTCTTCAGTAGTTGTCAAGCCCTATTTCTTAATCAGAAGCTGCTGTAGGAGCTCCTCTTTCTCCTAAGTTATACTAGACTCACTGTATTTCAGGAGGCAGGAATTCACTCAGGAGCCATCTCGGTCCAGAGATCCTTTGCAGTTTTCTGACAAACATGTACCCAACCTTTATGTCACTGGATGAGCAGCCATCAGGGGCATTGGTTATGACTCTTTGTCTCTTCTCACCCAGGTTTGGCTTCCCAGATGGACACCACCTTCCCTTTCTTTTACATTCAGTATGGTTGTACCTAGGTCCTGAGCTCTGGTTTTCATTTGCCAGGAACTCAGAGCTTCTGGAGCTGCTGGTGGCAGGACAGGACTTGTGGAAGAAACACTTCTTTCATCAGCTTCAAAGAGCAAGGTACATTTCTCCTGGCAAGCCATGCAGCTGCTGCAAGCTGAATATGCCAGAAAGGTCACAGTTTCAGGCTCTTCAGAAGCCTCTCCTCTCTTTCCATTTGAACGGTTCACCCTTGAGTAACAGAGCTCTGAGCTGAAAGAATGACTTGTCTTATGGGGATCTGCAGCAGCATCACCCTGCGCCCCCTTTGCAGACTGTGAGGAGCAGTGAGAGGCTTTGAGTACACCGTGCACCTCATCCAAAAGGAAGCACTCAAAAGGTTCAGAGGGCTGGTACTCTGGAAGTGCCTATGCTGTCTCTATTGGCTGCAGAGTGAGCCTGACATATCTATCTCATCTCCAGATGTCCATGTTGTAGACAGTTGCATTTCCTACAGTCCTGGTTAATCTTTATTCAGGATCATAATCATAACCTCCTGTGCTAACCTCATAGGTCTGGAGAAATGTAGGCCTATGTTCAGGGAAGGTTGCCCTAACCACCGCCTCATGCTGAGCTGCAGCAAAGTGTCTCCCTGCTTCTGATACCTACCTGGGGAGCACTGGATGGAAGCAGAGGGAGCTGAGCCTGACTGACCAGGGCTGCTGCTCTTCGAGGAAGAGGCTGGGGTTACGTGGGAGCAGTGACTAAAAGGAGCCTGCCAGGAGCAACTGCAGGGAGGAGGAGGCATTTGGGGCCAGGCATACAGTACCATAAGCATGGGAACAACAAGGAAGGGCACTAGAGCAAACAGCTCTAGGCAATTTATGTCTTCTTGCTCACTTCTGCCTGGCCATTGTTTTTGACTGAGACACTCTTGTCACTTTATTTCTTAAATTGTGAGACATCCCACAGTGCAGGTTGTCTCAATCCAGAGGAAGTGCAGTTACACAATTACAGTGGGTGCAGTGTCATTATAAAAGAATTTAAAAGAACGTTCCTTGGGCATAATGGCATCATTTTGCCAATATTCTGTAACTCAATAAACAAGCGGTAGAGCACTGATTCATAGTCAGTGGAAAAAAGAATCACAATTCTCACTAACAACATTTCTCATTTTTGATTTGACAATAGCTGATGGCAGCTTTTATAGACCAACCTCTGCTGAGCACACACCTGCAAGGAAATGAACCTGTGAATTAACGTATTGCAGAGACTTAGCTCAGGAACAATTTGTACAAATTGATGACCAAAGCCAAATCAAACGAAAGAAGCCTGCTAGGACAGTGGCTAGCTAGGGACAGGCCTAGAGGAGGTAGGTGACTTCCCCAGCTATTTCAGTCAGAGTCCACAAGGTGCCCTGGTCCTCCAGCTGAGCCTAGATCTGAAACGAATGTAAGCCAACTCTTTGCAACAGCTGCTTTTGGTAGTGTTGGTAGTATTCTCCCTTGCATGCGTGAACCCCGTCTGAGTAAATGTTCTTCACTGCAAGGAAGGATTGAACAGCTTAGCACCAGGTTCAGGGAGGAGATGATGAAAAATTAGGGAAGATACTCTATGTGGGGAAAGCAAGTGGCAGTGTATTCCTGGGGCCAAAGGAGAGTTTCTCAGATTCTCCTTGACTCAGCATTTCAGGGCAAAACATCATCTTGAGGAGAGCTGCTTCTTGCTGGGGTTGCTCTTTGTGGTAAAATGCTTTTGCAGTTCTGTTTCTGATGGAGGACGTGTAAGGCTCTAGGCTAGTCAATGCTTTGTATTGAAGGCCAAATTTTACCATAAAAGGCTAAGTTACTGTCATGCCTCAGTCTGCATTAAGCTTCAAATGAAAAGCAGTCTTCATGGTCGCTTCATGCTTCTTGTCTCTCTAGGTGCTCACTGGGCCTTTTAGCATAGTCTGAGTGGAGATGCTGCACAAAATGTGCCTCAGGTTTGTTTCCAGTAATCAACCAAAAACAATTCTAAGGAAAAAAAGTGCTTTTCTCTGCAAATCATTGCCAGGTGATTTATAACACTAGTATGTGTGAGCCTAAATCAGCTTGACTGAGAGCAGAGATTGAACTGTTTTTCTGCATGCATCAGATCATTTGAATAGAGAAACAGTTTCAAGAAAACTGGCTGTAACTGTTCCGCTTTTGTGGATTAACTGTTTATTAGTGCAAGGAGGGCTCACTATGCCACTACTTTGAGCATGCAAATGCAGCGTGGATGTTGATGGCCCCATGCAAACAGTAAAATGTGGGAAAACGTGCCGTGTCGTGTCACCAGAGGAACAGACAGTCTTTCCTCAACAATCCTTCAGAGATAGGGGCTAACGTAGCATGAGGCAAACTGATTTTCAAGTTGTAGGAGCTGTTAAGGGATGCATGGGAGCCTCTTGGTGGTAAAACTGTGTAAGTGTATTTTCTGATGGAGTTACTGGGGCACAGAATAGGCTTGCTGTGTCTAAAATGGAATCAGGATCAACATGTTCCCTGAAAAAACTGGTCACTCACCTAGTTCTCATTCAGGCTTGAGGAACCTGTTTTGTAAGTTTTTCTTCCCTCTTTCAGGAGAAAAAATGCATGAATTTTTGGAGACATCTAAATCCTCAATTCCATCAAAAGAAACTGCCCTCCTGTGGGTCTCAAATGTTGCTTTGCCTTGCCATGACCGATCTGCACCAAAGATGGGATGTGATACTGAATGCTGAAGCTTTCTTGTCCTGGGGAAAGATGGTATGTGAAAGGTAGGGTCAAGCAAAATGGAGATCTCTTCTAACCTAATGAAATGCAGTACTTTATGCTAAGTGAAAATAGCCTGCTTAATACCTTTTCTGGAGAAGAAATCCTTTCCTGAGTGAATCAGGAAAGCTGCTTTAAGAAAACACTCATCAGTGCGCAGCACAAGAGGTGGTTTGCTTTCTTTTTCTTCTGTGTGCAGATTGAGTCTGGCTCCTATAAAACAATACTTTCTCCCATATGATCTCATCAGCTCTCACTCACCGGGGGGAATATTCTCCTAGTAGAGTAAAACTGCTTCATTACATGTATGGAGGAACCTGTGGCTAAAACAGTAGAGACTGCAAAGTTTTGTTTTCAGTTTGTACTTCTGAGGTACCTCAAAGGTATGTTGTTCATTGGGGAGGGTAAATTCACAGTGAAGAGCTCAGCTAGACTAGAAATGTTGTAGACAATATAAAAATGGCAAATACTGTCCACCCTGCCGGTTCTCATGTACATGTTATTAGCCAGTTTATCAGTTTATCTCATTCTTTTTGAGCATGTCTTTTTCTGTCTTCGTTTTGCACTCATCCTGAGTACACTGTGCTGCAACAAGCAAGAGCTATTCAGCAGATGTTTCTGCTTTGTGGACTCTGGCATTCCATACTTGGTTGTTTCTTGACAACTAGAAATCCTGACTGGGATGTTTCATTTTTCTCACACGAGCTTTGGGAGTACCACAGAATAACATCTAATCAGTACTAATTCCTGTAGCTTGTATTAACATTAATTACTCAACTTTGGGGACAGAACGTACCCTTAGCAAACTTGCAGATGATGCTAAATTGGGAGGGGGAATGCTTAACACGCTGAACAGCAGAGTTACAATCCAAAGAAACTTGAGTATTGGGCCAACAGGAACTTCATGAAGTGTGGGAAGGGGAGTGCAAAGCTCTGCACCTGGAGAAGAACAACCCCAGGCATCAGCGCAGGCTGCGAACAGAAAATCTGAAAAGGGCCTGGGCATTACAGTGGACGCCAAGCTGTGAGTTAGCAGTGCACTCTCATTGCAAGCAACACAAACTGCGCAGCGGGCAATGTCAGGGGCACTGCAGTCAGCAGTCCAGGGGAAGGTGATAATTTGACACCGATGAAGCTTCATTTCAAATAGTTTCAGGTTCATAGACTCTGCAGCCCAAGAGGGAAAGGGAGAGACTAGACAGAGGACTAATAGGATGATCAGGGACCTGGAGCACAGACCTACAAGGAGAGGTTGGGGAGCTGGGCTAGCATAGCGTGGTGAAGAGACTATTGGTCAAACTAACAGCAGCATTCAGCTACTTAGTCAGGAGATACACAGATGCCTGAGGCAAATTCTTCTCAACAGTGGCAGATGGTACAACAAGGAGCAACAGTCACATGTCGCAGCTTTGGAGGTTCAGGTTAGACATTAGGAAAACTTGTTCACTGGGAGGGTGGTGCAGCACTGGAACAGGTTACCCAGAGAGGTCAGGGACTCTCTGTCCTTGGAAGTTCTCAGGATTCAGCTAGGCAAAGCAGCAGCTGATCTGACCTAGTGTTGGCAAAAGCCCTGCTGCGTATGGGAGGCAGGACCAGAGACATTCAGAGACCCCTTCTAGACAGCACTCCAATGATTGTATGAATTTGAGGGATGCAGTAAGCCAATCTAAAAGAATCCTGTTGCAGTCAAACTTTAATTGAACAGCCTACAGTTATGAGGTGTTACTGAGAAGTGAACTGTATCTTCATGTACAATGGGGAAACTATTCTCCAAATCGTGCTTCACGTGTTATAAAGCTGCAACAGAGTACATGACTCCCAGATGAGTTTAACATAGGGCAACTTTTCATACTGGCTTGTGCCCCAGCTCTGGAAGACTTGTAGTACATGCCAATGTTTAAGTATGGACTTTGTTTTCAGCCTTTGCATCTATCTGTCATTTGATTAAAGTCCAAAAGTATGTGCATAATTCTTTGATGAATCAAAGCATTTGCAAGCCCATAGCTGGCTCCTGGTGGTTGTTCTATTCCTGAGGTACCTCAGCTGTGGCTAACGCTGAAGAATTAAGTCAGACAAACTGAATGTACATTTTACGTTGTGCACATCTGTGTCCCATATTCAGGTTACTGGTTCACAAAATATCATATCTGTCTTCCAAGTGAAACTTCCATGAAAACACAAGCTGCTCGCATGTCCTCATGAGTGTAGTCCTTCCCACAAGGAAACCCCCTCAACATCTGCAGAAGCAATAACTGTTTCAGCAAGAGTGTTTGCTGTCCCTTGCAAAATCCACTCAAAACAGCTGAGGGCTATTTTTAAAAGGGAAGTAGAACTTGCAAGAAGTCCATGATATTCTTTAGTGCTTCATCAGATTCTTGCCTTGTTGCACTAAAGACAAGAATGTTATCACTCTGGTCAACTCATTATTCATAGAACTGATTAATTTGCTGTCACACAGCCAAAGATATTTTTTCACAGTATCTCATGTCAGTACGAGTGAAAACTGTAAAGCCTGAATTCAAAGGGTGTTTCAGGCCTGTGGAAACCTTTGCTAAGGCTCTTTTTTGAGTAACCCTGTACAAAGCTCAGGGGGAGGGCGTTATACGTTGAGGCATTTTCATTTGATGGCAGCATTTGGATGATATGCCTATCTGTAAGAGTGTATGGCTATGTGAGTTTAAATCTCTTAAAACTTGGATGCCTGCTGGGAAGTTCAATGTACTTTTTCAGAACTGTTTTGTGTTTCTCTTCTTGGTTTTGTTTTGTGTACTTTTTGGTATTCTTATTCCATGGAGATAGTGGTTATATCTAGTGTAGAACAACCTTTTGCTGTATTCAAGTCCCATTATGTGCCCAGTGCTTTCTGATAGGCTTGAAAAGGTTACAAGATGTCATTTGCAGCTAAGAACAGGTAACTTAGTGAATCTCCCATTTGATAAAGGCTTCTTATCAGTAGAGAGATAAGAACTATAATAAACATTACATGCATGTAACACAAAGGGAAGTTATGGAGTCCTGCTCTTGTCTTTTGTCTCCTCTCAAAAATATAGTACTTTGAGGTTAAAAGATGTCCTGATTTGAACTTCGGCTTCAGAAATATGTAGTATTATATGTTTCATTAACCCAAAAATCTCCTGTAAATCCTTCAGCTAACATCTTGTTGTCCAGTATTGTGTCTTTGGTTTCAGACATTGATATTTGCTTAGTGTAACTGAGTTTGCATTACTGTAATATGAATTACTTCATCCAGGAAAGGAAGAATAACAAAGTTCAAGTACTGTGACTTTTTGTTTGATCTTCACTCATGCTTTAATTTCCATATCAATTATGTGTTATAGGAAGCCAGAGACAGAATTAGTGTCAAGAAAAACCAGAAAGAAAAAATTGGTTGAACATGCAAGATTCTCCAGAGTCAGCTCATTCAGCCATTATACTAAATACATTTGTACAGGGTTCTTTCTGTCTCATCATTTTATCCTGAAGCTATGACTTAGTCAAAGGAAAGAATGGAAAAGTACTGCATGCTATAACAGATGTGTGTACAAAACACTCATTTGTGCCTTTTCCAAAGCTGTTACATTGTCCTGTTTTCAGCCCACTAGACAACGTATGGGGATCGGAGACTGTTTTGTACCTCTGCCAGCTGCCCTCTGTGCAGTGATAACTCTCATTCCCGCCTCCTCTACTGTTATAACACAAGTGGCCCATCTGCAACAGAAGTAAAATGAAAAGAAATAACATCTGCAACAGTTGTGTGTCTCAGTAGCCATCCCTCAGAAGGACTCATGGCTGGACCCCTCAGAAAGGTTTAGATCAACACTTAAAGCAGATGCAGTAACCCACTTCTTTAAAAGAGACATAACATGTGTTTTGAAAAGGAATCATTCATGAAACAGCAAGTAGGTATTTTAAAAAAATACTTAGGCATACTTCTATTGACTATTGCTGTTAATCTCTGTGGAGCTGCTGGTCTTTTTAAAAGAGTATCATTGAATTAATATAAAGCCATCTGCATATATAATTAGGAGACCGCTATGTGAAATACAGCTTCTTTTTAGCAATCACTCATTATTGACATGAATACTTGATGCTAAAGATACCATTTGGTGTGTGGCTAAGCATAAAGACCCATAAGCAAATATTCATGGTTTAGAAAAAGACGCTGGAAGTGAGGATGATATTCAGCTCCAGATTGTAGAGACCTACATTAGGAATCTCAAAGAGATATCTCCATGTGAGTTGAGTGCATAAGTACCCATTCAAATCAGAAGAGGATCAGTGTTTTATTTATCTGTCTTTTGTAAATATCTAACCAACAGAAATTCCTTTAAGGTACCTGAAATATCATCTTTGCACTGGCAAATAGTGCACAGGACACAAGGCAATCCCAAGCTCTTCTGTACTTAAATAAAAGTTGGGAAAGATACCGTAGGATAACTGAAACAGCACTATGGGCCTATATGCAGACAAATGAATGAGCCCTAGATCTCCAGTGACTATGTTAGGAGTTCAGACATCCAGACCACAGGTAAATACATACAGGTAGTCCTCCGGATTTCAGAACGTGAGTGAAATGAATAATCTAAGTGAATAGTCTTCACTGAAGTTGGGGAGGGGTACAAAGCCATTTTAAATATATGCCTAAAGGTCCATAAAAAAATTGTTCCTGAACTGTTGGACATATTACAGGTGAGGCTTTAATTAATACTTATAGTCATCCAAAATTGGAGCTCACCATCTGGGCTAATAGTTGTGCAAGTGTAGCCCTCCTGGGCAATGACAGGGCTCAGAGGGTCCATTCATGAAAGTCCTCAGATTTCATTCAGTGACTCCTTAATGGACCTCTCATATTTGGTGACTTACTAGGCTGTTCTGGCTTGTATAGCAATAAGTCTAAGTACTTATAAGGTTTCTTTGGTCTGGGTAAGTTACAGTGTTCTCTTCTTTGACGTCTCTTTTAAATGCCCTGGGTGTAAACTCCCTTCAGGGAAGCAAGCTCCTGGGATGCAATTATGTCCTACGCGGATGTGGACACACAAGGTTCACCAGTTGTTTGCTGTTTCCCAGAGCACAATAACTCTAGGCAGTCTGTTTAAAAGTTGGTTTTCCCAGAAAAGCTGAGTATTAGAAGATTCTTACATACTGACAAAGTTTTCACTTCCAACTGTGAGAGAGACTCATGGACCTAGACAAAATAACGAAACATCTGAGTTTCTGCCCTTGCACTGTGTTCTTTGGACTTAGGCCAGGTGCTTCAGGATCTCTGTAATTCCTCCTATGCATGTCTTCTGTGCATCCCATTTTTCTCCTCCCTGAGTATTCCCTAGTGTATAAAAACGAATTCCTTGTCAGCTGAAACTGGTGAACTGACTTCTGTGAGATTTTGTTCACATACCCCTTGCATTTTTAAAGTGGCCTCTGAAAAGACTTCTTATCTGTTGGATCCCAAAGTAGATCAATCTGCAGTCAGGAGCAGTTACCCTAATCATATTCCTATAGAGTTTTTCAGAAGTCTAAACCTCTTTGTTATTACCTCCTGAACTGTTCACTCCCTTTCTCACGTGGTGTGACCGTGACATTCTGGTATTTGCATTGCTTATTCAAATGTCAGTTGTACTCAAGGAGTTAATGAAGAAGACACAGACTTACACTGAGAAAGCATCCATGAGGCACCAAGTACAATTCAACCTGTCCCTTGTTCCTAATCTATATCTGCCCATAGAAGAATACTGTGTTAAACCTCTGGTTTAGAGAAGCTTTCAGTATTACACTGATTTCATCAAAGCAATGGTGATTTACACTAGCTGAGGGCCTGGTTATGTTTGGATTTTTAAAAACAGCCCAGCAGACAAGTGTAGTGAATGTAAAGGATTATCAAATAAGCTCTATTTGTGGTTCATTCTATTACATATCTCGCTGGTGTCCAAAATGCTTGTGTGGTTCTCTTTGAGGGAATAACTCTTCCATTTCAATTTTGGTTTCTTCATCCTACCTGCTGTCTTACGAGTTTTTTTCAGAAAATTACCTTGCAGCAGAAGACCATAGTATCTTGGGTGAAACAGTCAATGGGCAGAAACTGCAATCTGGACGTTTTCAAGGGGAGATCAAATTACGCGGCTTGCTGTGGAAAGTGCAAACAAATTTTAGTCTGGTCGCCGCTTATCTATTTTTGCAAGTACATCACTTTGGAAAGAGACTTGCTCAGCTAATCTATAGCTGTCATGGAAATGTAATTTTTCCTTCCTCCAAACCAATAACGGGCACCTGGCAAGCTTGCTTGTGCACCCATGCATTCAAGTCTAGCAGTTTCCATGGAAACCCATAAAACTGTCGCACCAGTTTTCTAACATGCTGCCACTTCACAAACACAGGACAAGCTGTTTTGCACAAAATTCCTGTATAATGCTATTTAGTTTTCTCTCTGAAGACAATTCAGTAAGACTAAATGTTTGCAGACTGCAAAAATTGCTTCTTATTCTGACTAAAACAGCTGATTTATATGAGAACATGCAGGCTGAAGCTTTCACAAACTTACTGAAAAATACATTTTAAGCTATTCAACTCCCCATCTTTAGATGAAAAAAATGAAAAGTTCCTTTTAAAATGTAAGTATATTTATACTATGATTTCATTAATACACTACCTATGTTTTTGGTTTCCTTCTGGGGAGATATTTTAATTCCAAACTCAATATGCCAGACACAGCTGCCTCTTTTGAGAGACTCTCATGCTAAATTTTAAGTTAGTTTGATAAATTTGTTCAAGGAGTTTAAGAACATGATCTCTGTGGGAACAAGAGATGGGACTCGGAGATCCAAGAGGTCTTGCCCACTCTATGGCTTAAAGCCCTTCTGGTGACTAAAAAATCCAAGGCTTCTTTGATCATGAATAATTCAGATTTCAAGCTGTATCCTAACATATCCAACAAACAAGGTTTCAGAGGAGCTTCAGAATCTCAGAGGTACAGAGGAGTCTGGTACTCTTGCAATCAAGACTATCTGAACATGTAGGTTTCAGGTATGGTCCAACACATACAGTTCTCTTAGGTTTTCCATTTGAGTAGAACTCATGGCATGTACCCTCCTCCCCATGCAACTCAAAATCTATTTATCATTCAGCCAGTAGTAAGGTTTTCCAATGAACAAATATCCTGATAGGCCTGTTTTTTGAATCACACAGTGCTCATTTTTAGAAATGGCTCCTGAAACTTAGAAGCTGCTGGCTCCTCTAAGTGAGGAGTTTATTATGGGACTAGTGGTCTTTTTAACAATATCAAGACTTTTTCTGCACTTGTTTCTTCCCTGTGCAGTACTGTTTTATTGATATCAGTGGTAGGCCCTCATTTAAATTGGAGAAACATCAAACACTATGAATTCATCCTGTGGAACAGCAAAAAATTGTTAGCGGTACGCGTGAGATGAAGCTCAAACAAAAGGTGCAAAGAAAAGGACAATTTTTTGGCAGGAGACATAGAATTAATGCACAGCAAAATGTACAAGAATGTCTTATCCAGTGAATATTTATAATGGAGATCAGATGGAGCTGGTAGCTAAAGGGGCATAAATGGAATAAATGCTCATTTATCAAGAAGCATCTTTTGGCCAAGGAAATATGAGACTGAATAGTACATGCTGTAAAAGACTGAATACACTTAATATTGGCTTGCTTAATGGAAAAGTTAGCCTATGCTATTTAGCATTAATTTAATGCTAATGTCCTCATTTAATAACAATTGATATTAAACAGTTTCCTATTTAATGTTAATTGAAAATCACTGGTCTCCAGTTCCAGACAGTATTTAATGTCACTTATTTCAACTAGTGACAAAAAATGTATTTTTATTTAGACGCAAAAACTTTGCAGGAAACCTAAAATGGAAGAAGCACAGATCAGTCAGTAGAACTATAAAATTTAATTTAATTGTATTATTGTTGAAAAAAATGACCATCAAAGCCCTAGAAACATAATTAAATGCCACAAACCACAAAGGATACAATGAGATGATACTGCAGTGGCTGTAAACTGAGTCATGCTTTTTCTTTCCCCTTTACTTTTTTTTTTTTTCTTTCTTTTTGAGCAGGGCAGAAAGTGGTTGTAGTACGGAAAGGGATTCTGGTTTGACCACCACCTTTTCCAGATTAAAGCATGTACTCACCTTCTGACTTTCCAGGACAGATACCACTGGCCGGCCAACAAGAACTGGTGGCATAAGCCCTTAATTTGCATTCCCTTTTTGGCTAGCTCTATGAATATACACTCAAAATATGCCTCATGGGTTCCAGATTGTCTGTGAACTGTACAAAGATCCTCAGCACCCAACAGCCTCTCTCTCATAGGTATCTATGATGCTCAGTGCTCAGTGTTCTAGGATCTAGGCTTTTTTTTTAGATCCAGCGTCTAATTCTTTTTGGAAATTATATTCTGTCTCCACTGCAGGTGTGTTGCTTGTATCACGTGGGCTGTGTGTGCAGCCTGTTCATAAATTGTCTTTGTCCCTTCCCTCATGCACGTACATGCACAGAGTAAAAAGAATATATAACGCCTGAGGGTAGGTTCATAAAGTGAAATATTTTCATATGCTATGTTAAGTTGCATCATTATTTACAAGTGGTCTGCCAGTCTAGCTATCTAATCTGCTACTGATGTCAGGGTCTTCTTACTGCCTTCAGTCTTGGTATATTTCTTGCTACCATTTTGTTCCGCAGGATTTGTGACTCCAGTTTGACACAAGGTATTATGGTTATGTTTTCTGTGCATTGTCTGACTGGTTTATTTCAAAAAGTACAATGAGTCAATTATATTATTGCCTGTTTTCTAAGTGCTGGAGAGAAGCTCTAATTGCTTTCTGTAGTTGACTCAAGCACGGCTATTTCCTAAGTCATTTCTCTTCACCATCAGAATAGTCTCCCACTGAGAATACTCCTTCCTCATTGTAGAAACTTGTATTTTGGTGGGTCATAATTAATAACAGTGATGTTATTAATCTTCGCTGCATTTTCTAACCTTTAAAGCAAAGAAAAGCATAATTTATAATGTTAAGGAATAAAATTATGGCCCACTCCTTCCCTGAGGGAAAATAGGTTTCCCGCACAATTCGCAATTCTTTCCCACAGTGAATATAGCCTGTAGCAGGCTTTTAAAAGGAAAGCTAATTGTAGAGGAGTGGGAGGCAATACGGATTGCATTACTTTACTGTTTGCCTCATTGCTCTTGCACACAGAAAGTGAAGAATGAATTCAGGGGTATGCTAATGTTAACGGGTCTGTGTTGAACGGGAGCTAGACGCGTCCATTGTGGGCACCACTGACGGATCATCCTGTTTCTGATTCTGCTGACACACAAACGTCTGTATATCTGAATGAATCTGAGGCATTGTACACATCAAACTGTTGCCCTCCCAGTGCTTGCATTGATAATTCATCTTCTGCGCTAAAATTTGACAAGCGTAATATTTTGAAAAGGCCAAGTTTGGAGTCTCTCGAGATTATTTTGGACCTCAGCTTTGACAGCGAATGAAGGAAATCACTAGCTGTCTGCATTTTGCAAGTCCATTAAGCAACTGAGGCCTGGCAAGTTGCTGTTATTAGTAGGATTAGTGATAGCAACCTTTCCATAGCTAATGGAAGCCATCGTTGGCATTAGAGGCTTGGCAAACACAGAAAGGTTTGCATCACCACTGGGACAAAATAAACACATGCAGCGATCCATTGAGGTACTGTGTGGACAAACAGGGGCTTTCCAAACTGGAAACCCTACAGTTCTGAAACCATAAGGCCATATCCTGGTGGAGTCCTTGATCCCTGAGGTATCAGCATTTCAGAATGAGACTCTAAAGCTTTAATGAAGTTTGGTTTATGTTCTTTTTTTTTTGTGGTGACCTGAAAACTCTGAAAGCTGAATTGCTGATCTCATGACCGTGGTGTCTTATCCAGCCGGAACAGGAAAGTAATCCCCACCAGAACATGACTTTGCAGGGTCAAATTGGAAGGTTCAAGGAAATATTGCACACCAACTTTCGCCTGAGGAGTGCCATCTCAGAAGACAACAGTAGGGAAGGACATACTCCTCCAGAGGGGAAATCCGTGGGCTCACTCTCCTTGTGTCTGCTATTTGCAGAAGTGCTGTAATGGCATACCTTTCTTAAGCCAACATTTGTCTGCACAAAATGCTCTCTCCCCGCTTTCCAGTGTGGTCTCTCTGTCACTCCAGCTTCATTCAAAAAAATTTTTATCCAAAGATCTATATTTTACTATTTCTACCGGCAATAAATTACACCTGTGGTACTCTTGCTCACACTAACAGGTAACTTACTCTGAGAGGAGCCAGTGTCAGTGACGGAGTTACTTACACAGTAAAGATGTCATAATCTATTTTTACATGTGCACCAGAATAAGACAGTCCAATTAATTGAAGATTAGGAAAAACATAAGTACTGTATGTTAGGAAATGTTCATGCCTGGGGGAGTAACCACTCAGAAATTAAAAGTATAGATGTGGATTGGAGTCCTCTTCCCAATTTTACCTTTTTGATGTTGGCCTTTAATGTGATAGTTAGAGAAAGAAAAGGAGGAATGACTCTGCAGGAATACCATGAATTTGGTATTAATCAAGAAGGAGCTCTGTGCTTTCCCCTTCTTCTGAAGGCAAGAGAAAAGGAGGCAGCAAAGGGCACAAAACCAAGCGATACTGCATTTTAACAGATGGAGATACTCTAGTTGAGCACAGGAGAAAGGGAGAAACTGAGGTGAAAGCTAACTGAGATGCTGAAGAAGCGTATATATCGCAACGTAGCATTGCAATAAATTGCTTTGTTGTTTCATATTTGTTAATGTTTCCATTTTATTACAGCCATGCTTTTAGAGAAATATCTTGTTGTTCAAGTGAAGTGATGAAACAGGCTCTGGGTAATTTGATTTGTCACTGGGCATTTCATTCCTAGAGGTGTGGTGAACCTGAAAAACCCACTGGCATACTAGAATATTCTAAGAAGTCCTTTGATCTCCAACACTGGTCAAACAATAACTGTATGCTCTTCTACCTGGCTTTCATGGGCTGATTAGAGCATCAGTGCAGCAAAGGCGCCTGTCACTTTCACCTGTAGATAAGAGATGTTTTATGTTTGTACCTCCAAGCAGCAAACACATCAGAACTGATTGGCAAGCTTGCCAAACCCAGGTCAACAGAAAATTTATGAAGCTGCTTTTGACAATTTGTAGCTACTAATGTAGAATTTGGCTAAATTAATATAAATATTATTTATTAATACAGCCTTAAAGAATTTTGTGTGGTGGCTTGTTTTTTTTTTATAAGTCTCGTTGGTTTTACTAAGTCTTACTTTTAGGGAACAGAGCAGGGTTCACCTTTCTTAAGATCATTTCTCTCTTTCGGGGTTTGATTTAGTCTATTTAGAACAGGGGATAAATCCTTTGCAATGAAAAAGAATATGACATGATGTCATGGTTTGGGCTGGGCTGGCCACTAAAATGAATGACGTGTTCTCTTTTACTTCTCTCCCCTTCAGAGAAGGGAGAGCATATCCCGTCAGGGAGAGAAGGATGAGAGAGAAAGAGACTTATGAGTTTAAAAGAAACTAAACTACTTCAATGAAATATTAATAATAAAATAATAAAAAGAAAAAAAATAATATCAAAAAAGAAAATAATCAAATATATACAAAATAT
This sequence comes from Burhinus oedicnemus, assembly GCA_008921705.1. Taxonomy (NCBI): domain Eukaryota; kingdom Metazoa; phylum Chordata; class Aves; order Charadriiformes; family Burhinidae; genus Burhinus; species Burhinus oedicnemus. The sequence goes on along the minus strand of VFFE01008410.1, from coordinate 1,821,816 downwards.
ACAAAACCAGTATTGAGCTCCCAGGATGACGATCACATCACTAGCAGGCACTGGGAAAGTCCCAGACTGGACTCAGCGATGAATGGGAGCTGAATTCTGGATCTGGATTCAGGAACATATAGATCGGGATCAAAGGCAGACGAATAGACAGAGTCCTTCCAGGACGCCGGCCATTGAAGAAAGAGGACTGACCCTTTGATCCCTCAGCTTTTATACTGAGCATGATGCAGATGGGATGGAACACCCTGTTGGTCAGTTTTGGGTCACCTGTCCTGTTTGCTCCTCCCCACAGGTGTGACTTCTCTACGTTTTTCTGCTTCTGACCCTCCAATGGGGCAAATAACAAAGTTGGCTGGCCTTGGTTGTTATAGCAACAAGTATAAGCAAGAGCCTCTCTGCATCCCATTCCTTGGCATCAACTATAAACATAAGGTCTTATCACTCTGGAAGCGGATACTATTGGAAAAATACACAGTTAATTTCGGAGAGTATAGTTAGTTAGAAGAGGCCTAGCTGCAAAGTAAAATTACTGAACAGAAAATTGGTTCTGTTTTACCTCAAACCAGGACACATGGGAAAAACAGAGCTGGAGCCAGAGCTGGTGCAGGCCCATAGGCTGGTCTGCTTTTTTTGCCAGAGAGTCAGAGGTCTTCTAGCCACTTTCCCATGCTACCAAAAGTGCTGTCTGTGTGTCCCAGCTCTGCCCATTCGCCTCTTCAGTCAGCCATGCTGACTCCTCCTGCCTCCGTACCTGGCCCCGGCACAGCACTCCCAATGCAGGGAAGTACCTCATCTGCCTCAGCACACGCTCTTCAGCACAGTTTTTCATGCAAAAATACCTAGTAGAAATGCATTTCCATGCTGTTGCAAGACTAGGGAAAAGTAAGGAGGGAAGACAAGAAACTTCAGTCAAAGAAAACTGGTTTCACTTCCAAAAGGAAAATCGAAGTGAATTGGTGTCTGTTGGAAAAAAGTTACCTGAAGGCAATTCAGAAAGTTGCTGGAATAGCAGGCAATGTGTTCCTATTTTGTTCCCTACGCAATTTCTGTTTTGGCTGTACAGTATGTCAGTTTATTTTTTATTTATAATTGTTTTTAAACTCACAGCCAGCTGAGCTAAATGACTTCATCCTTAGAAACAGGCTATAATTTATTACAAATTGTCTTGTGTGCCCTATAAACTATCACAGTCTTACGCATTTGTGCCATTTTAGCATCTTATGGCACACAGAGTATAGTGATAAACCTTTTATAGCTTCAAAGTTGTATCGTTGTTCTGTATTTTCCTAAAATTCTCCAAATTTAATCAACACTGAGGGTGGCCTATGATTTGAAGAAATGAATGAAGGAAGGCAGGAAAGAAGGACAGAGATTAACTTTCACAGTATCAAGAGACATGATGCAAAGGAAATATCTCATTTAGGGAAGAAAAAGAACCGATTATATTTACTGAGAAAAAATGATGGAAGAAGCAGTCTCTTAGGAAGTGAAATAAAACATTAGTCCAGTCTTGAGCTCTGCTGTGACGATTTTATCCTTTGGAGGATTCCTTTATGGGAGGGTAATCTTCTGATGACATTCAACTGTACAAGGAGCTTTGGCAGTTTACCTAAAGACTATGGAAGAGCATAAGAGGACAGTTCAGAAAATGTGAGATCATTTAGACAACATCGAGCATCAGCACAGTTAACATGTTAACATCTTAAGAGGTTAACCAGGTCCATTTGTAAACTATCTCGAGAGTATGCTGTATTTTCTCTTAGAATCATGCCTTTAATGTGATCCCTGGTGAAGCCTTCTAGTCCATAAGTTTTGGTCTGATCTAAGGCTATTTGTAGTCATTTGTAGTCACCACTCTACCATTTGCTAAGATTTTACACTCACTTTACGTAAAGGATGACAGTGGGCAAATACACCTGTGAGCTTCCTGTGTGACTTGTTGGCATGTGGAGAAATGCCCTGTGCTGTGTCATTAAGAGTGATACAAATGATGTCAGTGATGTTAAAACATTGTAAGTACATGGTGCAGCATTTTAGCTCTCAGGGTTTAAAGCAATACAGCATCTGTGATGGATGATTTTGTTGTCATTAATAACAACTGTCAATAACAGTGGGAGGTGGCAGAGGAAATGCATTAGTTTGATTTACACTGAATTTGCTTTACTTGCAAAAAATTCCTATCGCCTGACTGAAGGGTTTTTAAACAATTACTATTACTTTGCATTGGAGATAACCATCTTTCCTCTTCTGTAAAGTAGAGCACAGTGATTGCATCTTGTCTCTGGGCCTTGTGCTGGCAGAAGCAAAGTTTTGGAGAAGCATCCGTTGTCATTTTGCTCAAAGGAAGTGAATTGCTCTGGATCCCATGTGACACTGACCTCCCGCCCTCCCCAGGCGAAAACCTCAGCACTCAGTTACACTTGTGTGGGACACACTTTCTCACAGGTTCCTCTGCTGAACCAGCGCTCAGCAACAATCAGTTGGTTCCCTTACCTCTTTGAAGTTCTATGGTGTTAATACCCTGGGGTTGGGATCCCTGGCATAGGTCAATTTTTTAGTATTAGAAAGTGTTGGAAAAGAAAGTCTATTTAATGCAATTGTCTTGCAAAAGCTAAAGCTATTTAGCATTGCCACAGCTCAAGATATTTCGTTTGTATTTAAAATATTTACAAAAACTTTATTTTCCACTTTTTTCATATTGAAAAAAAAAAGATTTTTTGTAGTTGGTGAAGAAACATGCCCAAACTTCCCATTAAAGGGACTTTTGAAGGCATAAGCCTTAAACTGGAAGAAAAAAACTTGCAATGGAAAAAAGGTAGGATTTTCTCCTTAGTTTGGAAAGTAAAATATGAAAATAATAATTTCCTTTTTTGAATTTTATCTGAAATACATAAAAAGCATAGTAGTTGTCGATTTACATTTTTCAGTGAATAGAAAATTCAACCAAAGTATTGTAATTGATTAAATTTAGTATACTTGTTGCAGAGTATGTGAATGCAAGATACAAAAATATGCTAGTTCCTTCTAAAACAGATGGATAGGGCTGGTGTTGTGTTGTTACATTAACTTGTCATATACATGAAGAGTGCAAAAGTGTATGTCTGTGCAAGACAGTAGGATCAAGGGCCACGCTAGAAATTGAAATCTTAGCTCTTTTTTATTCATAAGTCATAAACCAATTTATCTCTCACTAATTTTATAGATTATTTGCAATTAAATTGAATCTTGCCTTCTCTGAAACCACCTCCTCCTTTGACTGCATTTGAGCTTCTAGTGAAGGAAAATTATGCTGAGCTTGTGACATCCATAGCAACGTATTATCTTGACATCAAATGCAGGGTCAAATAAGGGTAGGTGCCTTATTGCAAGAAGAATAAGCTTTTACAGGAAGCCTGCCCAGTGAGGAAAACATTCCCATCACTCCAGGTTCCTTCAGAGCAGTGTTAGCCACCATACACTTGTTAACAGTTCCAAGCGGTGCAAAGACTAAAGGAAAAGCAAAGGCTCTATATGCTTCTACAGCACACCTCAAATAGGTAGACTGAAGGTCAGGCAGATGTGTCAGTTTGAGAGTTATAGTTTTCAAACTTTAAAAAAGCAAAATAATAAATAAAAAGTATTCTAGGAAAGCAATCCATTCTGTCCTGCAGAAAGTTTATTTGGATTTTTTCTGAACATGAAGTCATATAGTAACCTGAACATTTCAAATGACATTCCCAAGAGACAATTCCTTAAAATGTGAAGCACATTTTAAACCATGGATGTAGTTAAGCCTGGGAGAATTTCTACGGAATTGTGATGGATTCTCCATTCTTGAAAACTGTAAAATTAAAAATAGTCATTTTTCCACAGAGGACACACTTGTCCAAACAGAAATAATTCACTCCTGAAAGTCGCATGACCTGTGTTGGGCTGTTGGCCAGACTAGATTGTCACATTGGTACCCTGGGATTATTTATGGGTGTATCTGTGAGGCACTTCTTACTGAAGAATCAGTCACTCATTTTTCTTCAAGATTTTTCATTGATTACTGGCTTTATTTTAATTCAATTTTTTTCCTCAGTAACCGTGCACTAAAAAGAAAAGATAATTACCAATTTGTGGAGGAACAGTGGGAAAACGTTTGTCTTCATTTCCTCATGGAGCTGTTTAGCTGCAAGCCAGAAGAGTGGATGAGAGAGCCAGAAAGATGTAAGCAAGGGCTGTCCCAGCCTGTTAGGGATATTGGATGATGGATGCCTCTCAGTACTCACCATGCTGGAAGCCTTGGCATCTCCCATCTGAGAAAATCACAGGCACAGACAGCAGCAGCACACACATCTTATTTAAAGGATGAGGGATTACTTTTGCTGCTGTTTCAGCTTTGGGGAAGTGCTTTGTTCTTCTGTTCTCTAGGTAAAGCAACTGTTGAGGGAAGAGAGGGCTAGGCTGCAAGCAGAGCAAGGGCTAGGAAGGAAAGTGCAGTGTTGAGTAGCTTCAGATTCTCTTCCTGACACCAGCAACAAACTGAAGTGGTGCAAAATCCATAGTGTTGGTCCTGCTCCCTCACGTGTTGCAATTTGAGAAGGACCATCACCCTGCAACCAGCTGTTCCCTCCTCTGGCTGTGAGCAAAGAGGCACGCAGCCTCTTTGCTGATATGTGAAGGCTTATATAGACTGCAGAGAAGTTTCTTGCTTTTAAATTACTGCAAAGTGCATCCAGGATGGTCTAAAATTTGGCTTTTCATGTTTGAGAGCTCAGATGGATCCGTGAAATCCTTCTGCTCTTTCCTATACTCTGATGTTTTGCCTGGACCAGTTCTCTTAAATGCCTGGAGTATTTTTGTTTGAGGAATGATCTCAATGAAAGCATAACTTGTTTGTTAATGTTAATTTATGGGGTCTTATGACCAGAACAATTAAAATGTTGCTGTTAAAAGTGAATATATATCTGGAAGGAATTTATTTATGCCTATTCAGAAAGAGTTTGAGGATAAGCCCAGTGGAAAAATAAATACCGCCAATGTTCTGAAATCTCAAAATGAAAAATGCTATGACTAAACCAATGATGATGTTGTTTTATGTAATGTCTACTTTAGTGAAAAGAAAGCAGGACACATATTCACACTGTATTATTTTTGCCTCCCCGGATGACCCTTCTCAGGGAGCTGGAAAATTTGCTTTTGCCAAAGATTATTGCTGGATTTGAGGGCCTTTTTGTTTTTCAGATTTTCAATATTGTGGAGAAAACCAAAAATTCACTGTGAATATCTCCATCTCTGATGTGCTGTATCAGTAAATTAGTGGCCACATATATTCATCCTTTTTTCTCAACCGCCTACATCTTTTTCTGCCCCCCAAAAGGTGAAGAATTTGAATTACCAAGAAATTTAAGATAATATTTTGAGGATTCTGTTGAACAAACATCTGTTTCAGTGATTTGAACTAGACTTGAACCAAGGCACAGAAGGAGAAAGAAAGAGCAAGAAATTGTAAGAGAGAAAGAGCAAAAACTAGCTATCCGTCATCTATATCAGTCTAGCTTTTTTTAGAACTCTTCTAGTTTAAATTTATCTTTGCATTGACTTCAAATTTCTGATTTCATAAATTCTCTTAATTAGTCTTGGCACAATTGTTGTACTCACTGATTGTGATCTTTTACAAGGCATCGTGGCATATCATTACACTGAAAGTGCACTTAACAGTTACCGAGGCATGTGTCACAACATCTTAAATGACATCTGTCTGTCTGTCTTTGGAAATCTGCTTCCTGAAACAGCTATACCGAAGTACTGGTGAGGAAAGACCATAACAAGTCAAAGATGCTTCTCAAATGTCATCCTCATTGTATCCTGATGAAGTGGTACCTGCTGATCTCTAGTTTCTGCATTGAGAAAATTCTTCTCTAAATTGACAGGGAATTGGCATAATTCAGAGATGATGCAAGGAGACTGTGAAGGTGAAGATGAATTTCAGGCACGTTGTATGCTTTTACCTGATAATATTCAAGTAATTCCACCTTATTATTTCCTGCACCTCTCAAAGAAGTTGAAGTTGCCCACAGCTCTAGCAGTAGGCAAGAATGAATACAATTCATTTGTCAATGTGTCACTGACCTATTTCGGAATAATCTGTAGAGTAGCTACAAGTTCCAGATTTATTCCTCTGGTGAGGCAGCGAAAGTGGTTTTATTGCAGATAAACTGACACTGGAAACAAGCTTTCCCTTTCCCTTGCAGCATTCCCATAGGCAGCAACTGTTTGCCTGCAAAAACCCCCCGACCAGGGTCGTGGGAGCCTTTGAAGGACTGTGTACGAGCGCAAGTTTTAGTGTACAAAAAATAAACATACGTAAACGATCAGATGCCACCAGATATTCTGCTGGAAAAGCAACCCACAAAAAGAGACGCACAATCACACACTTACTTACACAGGCACCATCCTGTGCCCACATATATGCATACATACACAATATGTATTGGCACAGGTGCACATACCCCCAAGCACATGTAAGGTGAAGCAAAGGTCTTTCTGTTCCACTGTAACCATAAATGTACAAAAGCTTATTACTTTCTCACCTTCAGAACTTAATATCCACACAGGGAAGAACAATTAGGCAAGTGTTAGCCTCATACATTTATCATGTCAGTATTAGGGGCAACTTATTAACCTTGACAGAGGATTAAAACGGGGGTTGTTGCCTTATATGGACTTGGCAATTCCCTAAAGAGACAGAAAACGAGGAGGGGCCTAGCAAGCCCTTTCCCAGTAGGTTCCTGTAATTTATGATCTCCAGGAATGGAGAAGAAAGGTGGGAACAAGCTGGGACTTTTGGATCTCTTAATTTTCCCCTGTGGCATGTGCCATCACCAAGACAAGCGTAGCTGTAATTATCTCACTTGACGACCGGGGTTATTTATCAGGAAAAATCTGTGTCCCATCATTTCTGCATTTGGTAGGAATAAAATACTCCTACTACCTTCGTGACATGTAGCACGCTCAATTTAAAAGAGATCTTTTAATTTCTTTTCAAGTGCCTTCTCTGTTAGCCCCGTACTTTTGAGACTATCCACAGAGTAACAGCATGGTGACTGTTTTCGAAAATCCTCTTGAAGTTTCATTAGATTTTGCTGGATCCTGTAATAAGCTATGACCAATTCTTTGAGACCCATGAGTATAAGTGCATTTATTTTGCTAAACTTTATTTTGCTCTCCTCTGTTGCCTAGAGCTTATATTTGTTTTGTGTGACGCCTTGTAAAAGTATTAGAAGATTGTGGGCATACGTAAAGGGAGGTGACTGCATTTAATTAGTGACTCTCCGCATGTAAAGAACAATATTTCATTTCTCCCTTATATCACCAGTAAAGGAAAAAAGAAAGGTAAGGAGAAGGTGGTGGTGGTGGTTTCAATCTTCCTTGTTAAAACCTGCAAAGCAATTATCAATCACTTTAGCCTCAGTGTTGACAGAGTAGATGAGTTGAAGAGTAAGCAGCCAGCCCGGCCCCTCCAGCGATCTCTGGCTTGTCCTGGGGCAGCTGAAAATGGAGAGGGATGAGATGAAGGAATTGTGGAGGGCAGTTTGAGCAGCTCACACCTGCATGGTGCTTGGCTTCAGAAAGCCATCTGCTCACAATGTTTTCCTAAGACATGCATGCATTTCCAATGGAAAACAGTTCATGTTTATAATCTCAATTTCTCAATCTCCCTCTCGCATGTCTAGAGAGAAAACACAAAGCAAGGCAGAATCAAGCACCATGCCTGGGTTCCAGAACATAAAATTAAACCTTTGAATCCAAGTTTCTAGTCCTCTATGTCCTAATAAAGATAGTAGGCTTGAAAAGATATAGAGATAGCTAATTTTCTTCATAGTAGCTTATATGGTGCTATGTTTTGGATTTGTGATGAAAACAGTGTTGAGAGCTGAGAGAGAGCATCAAGGCCTTTTCTGCTTCTCACGCTGCCCTGCCAGTGAGCAGGCTGGGGGTGCACAAGAAGTTCGGTGGAGACACAGCTAGGACAGCTGATCCCAACGGACCAAAGGGATATTCCATACCATAGGATGTTGTGCTCAGCAATAAAAAGCTGGGGGAAGGGGAGGACTTTCGGAGTTATGGCATTTTTCTTCCCAAATAATTTATGTGTGATGGAGCCCTGCTTTCCTGGAAACGGCTAAACATCTGCCTGCTGATGGGAAGTAGTGAATGAATTCCTTATTTTGCTCTGCTTGCATGCACAACTTTTCCTTTACCTATTAAAGTACCTTTATTTCAGACCATGAGTTTTCTCATTTTTACCCTCATGATTTTCTCCCCCACCCCACTGGTGGAGGGAGCGAGTGTCTGTGTGGGGCTGAGCTGCTGGCTGGGGTTAATACACAACAGTCCTTTTTGGTGCCCAATGTGGGGCATGACCCATGACCCTGGGATTAATAGTACCATGCTCTCATGCCAGTAAAATCTGTCTCTTTGGCCTAAATGTTTTCGTCTTGAGGCACCCTTTGTTTACAGCAGTTCAAAAGGGATGCCAAAAGGACCCCGTTTAGATATGGCAGTAATCACATCTACTGAATAAAGACTTAAGTTGAATGCAAAACGGAGGTGAGCAACTCCTTTTTTCAGGGAAATGAATCCTTGTTCTGGATGCTGGAGGAAACTGGAAGTTGGACCCTTCTCTGCCTTTGCACTGAATTAATGGGGGATCTAGCCCATGACAATATAAGGGCATGTTCTCTTCAGAGGGTTAACATATGTACCTTGGCAATTCACTATCAGTTCATTAATCAATAAAGAGCTGAATTCTTATGCAAAACTGAACTTCTAAAATTTTCATGATAGCTTAATGGAAGGGACCAAAGAAAAGCCAGCCAAAGCCTGTCGGCTATTTGGGATTTGAATATGCATAAATTTCCATTCACAATTAATGCAGTGGTGCACTCTGCATGAAGAGCAAAATCACAGGTTGTCCCTGAAATGATTTTTAGATGACTTGGAGGCACTGGTTTTGTTCTTTGGTTGTGTACTTAGGACAATAAAAGCCTCAAGGGATCCTAGAGGGGACATGTCTTGGATCCTTTGTGCTAACTAATTCAAAACGAAATATCCTAGCTGCTGGATTAGAAGCATTCATTGAGTTAGTAATTTGTTTTAAAAAATTTGTGCTTTTTTTTTCCGTGTTTCTCTTTTACTTAAAAATTAAAAGCCTCACTGGAGCAGAATAGGGGACGTTATTTTAATAATTTGCAAATTTCTAGGAATAAATGTTAGCCAAGATATTCCTTCCATAACAGAGATAACTTCTCTTTTTTTCTTTTTTTTTTTTTTTGTAGGATGCTGCAGATTTGCTGAAGTGGCACATCAGACTGAGTGGACTTCTGGTCAATGTGCACACATGCATTAGTAGAACTATCATTCAATCCTAAGTCTTTTGGTAGGTCTAAGTGTAAGATTTTGCATAAGACAGTGTAGGAAATAGTATATGGAAACCTTTAGGGATGGAAAAAGATAAAAATGGGGATAGCAATTTTGCATAAATGAGTAACGACAGAGGCAGCTCATGCCAGTTCAATTTAAGTTAGCGTAATAGGAAGTCAGATAACTGGGAAACTTTAGAGACAGGTCAGAAGAGTGTGGTCTGGTCAGAAAGCAGGTGATAAACTTATTTTATAACTTACTTTAGATTAAAAGAAAGCACTATTGTAATGTTTGACCACCTTGTATAAGGTATATACTAAGGTAACTTTATACAAATAATTTAAATAAAAGAAAGGCCATCACGGAGGAGGTGCTCTCCTTCTATTAAATCTGTGCTTACGTAGAGATTCTCATCTGTTGATACTTTAAAAATACCTCTGTGACTTTAGCTTATGAATTTAGGTAACTTGGGTAAGATTTCTGCCTTAGTAAGTTAATTTCTTTAGAAATAATCTTTATATTTTCTTTGTATAGTCCTTCATATCATATGCACTTTCCAGTGTAATTGTTGGCTGCATACCCTTTTTATATCTCTGTGTGACAGGATATGTATGAAATACTATTTACTTATGAAGTCACTGCATTGCAGTTTCAAATAAAAATTCTTTTTATCCCTTACAGTTGCTTGGTGTGGGTTACTTGAACTTTCTTGATTCTCAGCTAATGTCAACATGTGAGAGCGACAGAACCTGTCTGCTTCATGTTCTCTTTTACACAAGACTTATTTGTTGCATGTACAAGGAATGTGCAGCATTGCCAAATGGATAACCCCACGGAGACTGACATTATAGCTTGCTGTGGGGAGCTTGTGCTTGGGACAAAGCAAATTCCAGAGCAGCAGGGACCTGAACTTGGGTGCTCTCCATCCTGCGCTGATCTTCGAGCACAATCTGTCTGATTTTACCAAACATCTCAAAGAGGTCTGGCCTTTAATCCAGCGCAGAAGGAAAACAAGCAGTAGAGCTTCAGGTATTTTCTCAAAACGCAGTTCCTGCTTGATATTAACCTAGTCCCACATATTCTAGTAATCAGGAGAGTATTGCTGGAGGAAATGAACTACTGCCCAGCTGGATTCTACCCCCCTCCTTAGTTCAGTCTGCCCAATAATTTATATAATGCTTAGAAACAGCAGCCGAGAGTTGCTTTAAATAGAGGGAGACCTGTACTCATATTTCTACTAAAAATCCATCACGTTTCTCCCTAAGCCACCACCTGTTTTCTGTGAAAGCTTGAAACAATCTGTCTGAAGTAAACAGGAGTTCTTTGGTTCACCTCAGCTGGAGATGAATCAAGCGCTCTTCCAGTGCCATTCTCCACAGACATCATAACAACTGCAAATTGGTAAGGTAGTAGTAGCTCTGTGTGAGTGTTTCCACTGTTCTGTTGCCATCTCACCTTTTACAGGTTTGCTAGTATTTTACTCATATTTTGTATTGACCTTAACTGTTCATTTTCTGCAGCAGCATCAATAACATTTTTGAGGTTTGTTTGTAAGGTGTTGCCCAATAAAGTCCAAAAGCAGTACCTTGGTAAAAAAAAAAATAAATCTCAGTTTGTATTTTTATCTGATTTAGAAGCTGAAAATCGAGGGAAAAAGGGATGTTAAACTTGAGGGGGACACACACTTTGCTTTCGCCTAGAATAGTCTTCATGCTACCCTTTGAAGATTTACTTCATTTAGGGATTGTCTCTCCCCCTTCCTCAAGAGCCTGGATCAGAGCTGTTTGCCCTTGAAGGCTGCTTCTGGTTAACAGGAGTTGTCCTCCCACACTCTTGATAACTGCTTCTGGTGAGGATGAGTGAATACAAAAACCCAAAGCAGTGGAAATGTCAGAAATATGCTTTTCCTTGTGATATTTTAATGAGGTTGCAGCTTATGGTAATCAAGAAATTCCCTACTCTGGAAAAGAAAAGGGGTTTATGTTAATCTGCTGTGACACTGATTGTTTTCCTAGTGAGAAATGATGTTCTGCCCGTGTAGCTGTGTGACAGCAGCCGCAGCCCATGCCACCTCACTGCTGGGCCTGGAGGCTCAGAGGCGGGTCTGGGAAATGGGTAATAGGGAGCTACCCCTGTTTGACACGAGATATCTAGGTGTCTTTTACAGGCATTGTATTAAAGGCCATCCCTTTGACCACTGCCTCAGGGAAGGTACAGCTTTCTGTGTTTTCTTTTTGCACATGCAGTGGTTTGTGAGACCAAGAACATACGACACCTTTGAAAACAGGCAATTACAGTTAATGAGAATCTTTCTGTTGAAATTTAGTTTTACGGATGTTTATGGATGTTTATGGATGTTAACTCTCTGCCTTAAACATTGCTTTCACAAAAGCAGTTTTCCCTGGCAATTTTATTGGCTTGTGTTTAGAAACTTTAAAAACCAACAGATGGGGCTTTCGTTACAGTTAAGGGGTGAGAGTGTTGGGCAGTCTTGGAGAGAAATTTTTCAATTGTGGGATTTTAAAAAAATTTCCCTAAGATCATCACTTTGAAATTTGGACTGTATAACTAACCAGAAACATATTTCAATGAGAAGTGTAACAGTTTTACCAGTAGAGACTGTGAGAGCCTGGATTAACCTGTAGTCACAACACTTGTACATATTGAAAGCATTGTCTTGGTTACCCACACTATGCTTTTCCATGCAGGGATATAAGCTGCTCCTTCAGGCTGTGCTCTGTGGGCCCTGGAAGTCCATCGGCTTTAGGGAGATGCATGAAAGGTAGAGGAGAAAAGAAGGCTTATTGCTAGTTGGCAAAAATGAGCTTTGTAGGAGGCTGCATTTCCAAGAAAAATTTTTTGGGTGCCTACAAATGAAAAAAAGAGATAAAGTGATTGTCTCCTGAAATGGAGGGGTAATTCAGGAGCCTCAACAGCACACTAAAGGCTTCAGGGATTGCTCTCTTAGGAAGATGGAGTTAGTTGTCTTGGGAAAAAAGCTGGGATGAATACATCCATTGCGTTCATCCAGAGATGAATAGGAAAAACAGACACTGATGAGAGGAGTCCATTGAAGCTGATGAATTACAAATAATCTTCTGTATGTGAGTACATTGAAAAGACAAACTCCACAGGCAAACTCGCACATATAAGGTGTAGTCCCACAAGACTGCTCATGCACATCTTTGAAAAGCTACACTTTATATAGAGCGAGTTGGACATAGAGTTTCCACAGGCCAAAGAGAAAAGACTCCTTTGTGCACCCATGCTGCCTGGGGCAGAGGCAGTCACTTCACTAGTTCCTACCATTCCTCTGGGAAAGTTGCTCTGTATTAGGAGACTGGAACAAGTACACAACGCAAGTTGGATAGTCATTAAAAAAAACCTCACACCAAACATTAAATGCCACCCTGTGCTTCAGAAAAATTAGACTCTGGATCCCACGTGTTCTTGGGCATGCAACAATTCAGCTGAACGGTACCTTTACCTGGAAAAGCTGTGCAGGACCTAGTTAGGTTGTGAAACCGGGTGCCTTTAGGCACCTATTCTTTCTCTGTCTCTCTTTCTCTTGGCCTGAGGCCCAGTTGCATCTCTATTTTGGAAAACACCGACAGACCCCCACACGGACTTATAAAACCTCCCCTCTGGGCTGCTTTTTATTTCTTGTCACAGAGACAGGGAGAAGGGCATGACTAGCTTTCAAAACTGATTGTCTGTATGAGGGACTGAAGCATCAGGAGGGATGAAGGGTATTAATGCCAATTTGTAGAGTGAGAGAGGACTCTAGAAGGTGTGGGAAGCTCCACATTTCTCAGAGGCCTGGTTTTCCTGGATGGGAAAGATAGCTGGTAGGTGATTAAGAACTAGAAATCTTTTTACTGCAGTTTTCAGAGTTGCCTTTCTATATGCAAGTAAGGGCAAATCTCCCTAGCTTTCCTGTTTTCATCCTCTTTATCCTGATCCCTTTCCCTTTGCTCAGTTCCCTCAGTCACATCTGCTGTGGAAATCTTGTCTCCAGCTGGAAGGATGAGATGTATGGAAACTTTCCAAAGCTGTATGTTAATGACAGCATAGGGGGCTCAGCTGAACAACAAACATCTTTTTTTAATACAGCTAAATGTAAGGTTATTCATCTAGGAATGAAAATTGCAGGCCATATTTATGTAAGATGGAGGCTGTATGTTAAAAAGCATGATTGAGATAAAGGACTGAAGGATCAGAGCGGATAATCATGGCAACATGAGCTCTAAGGATGATGTAGTAGCAAGACAAGAGTTTGTGCAGTCCTTGATTGTGTAAGTAAAAATCAATCAGAAGCAGAGGTGCTGTTACCACCATATGTAAGCAAGACTGTATACAGCTTTTGTATTTAAACCAAGATTATCTGAAAAGCAGGAATTCTGTTTTGCACGGTGTTTCAAGGCATAGTCATTGTTTTTAGCCCTGCTAACCAAAATTGTTTGATTTTTGTTGTGTGAAAGCTAAAGAACACAGGAGATGTCAAGCTAGCCTGTGACAAGTAGTGGTACCACTCCCATGGGCCACCATGGACTTAAATTCAAGTGGCTGGACTGAGTGCCTCACAGGGTGCCTTGGAGCCTGGGTACATCTTGCCATCTGGTGCATTTGAGCCTCCTTGACTGTCCCAAGCTGCAGCTGCCCCACTTCCCTGCCACCGCAGAGGTGTCATCCCATACGAGTGCTGCAGCAGGGCCTGGGCATGTGTGCCCATTTCGACAGTCCCTCAGAAGGACATCCAGGATGGTGGTGCTTCCTAGCAGGTTGTGGCCCAAGTCTGGATCAGGGATTTGAACCTGCGATTTTCATGCCAGGAGTGGTACCAGCAGAGGTCTTCCACAGCACATTATGAACTACTGTTTTCTCAGTTTGGGTCTGCTGAGCTTCAGTGAGTTACAAAAACTGCAGTAACTCCAACTGGAGACAATCAATGTAGAGCACTGCTGTTTTAGTGATTAGGTCAATCCCTTGGATTACAGGAGTTAAAGATTCAAGATCCCTGCTTTGAACTGGGATGACTTGAACATGTGTCAACCACATCCCTGGAAAATATTTTCATTGTTGGTCTAATTCTGAGGCAGTTCAGAAATCTCCTGTAAATCAATATGTCTCCATGGAAAGCTTTGGCTTTCATTGAGAAAGGGTGTTTCAAATAAAAGAGTATTTGCAATCAGCTTTATTTCATATTTTAAAAAGCATGTTGGCAAACTGAAATGTCTAGAAAAGAGCTACAAGAAATACTGGAGTCCTGGAAAATCTTCTTTACCACAAAAACTCATGACATTCAGACTTTTTAGTTTATCTTTAAAGGTAAATGGTGCCTGTTCACAGTAGATAAGTGCCTATAAGAGGAGCAGATTTACTAGGAGACAACATTTTAACCTTCTGAAGGCATAAAAAACTGCAAAAAGGCTCTCATGGCTGGGAGCTGAAGCTACTCAAATTCAGAACAGAAATCAATGGCAAATGTTTAAGATAAGGATAATCAATCACTGAAGCACCTTTTAAAGAAATGGATTATATCTGCCAGCAACTGCTGTCATTAAACCAGGATTATTTTAAAACTGTCTCAAGATTCAGCAGAAAGTTTTTCTATAAAATAAGTTTTAATTCAAGTGGAATTTGTGAACTTGCTGTGAGAATCACTTCATGGTATCCCATGGTGTGTCTTATGCAGAAGGTCAGACTAGGCGATCATATTGATCTTTTCTAGATAAAGTTTTGCAGTTACTTTTTTTGTCTCATAAATTACTGTGAATGATGATAATAAATATTAGGTCAAACAAATGATTTCTCACTAGACATCCTGTCAAAATCTATTTAAATGAAACAAAGCTTGTTTTTCCATTCCTTTCCTTAAATTTTCCACTTACTAAAATATGATTTAGGTGATTTTTCAAAAAAATTGCTTTCTTTTGACATTTTCATGAAAATATTTCAATTATTCATTCTAAACTTTGGCTTTCTTTTTCTCAGGTATAATTTTTTAGAAACTTTAGACAAATAGCTTTGCTTGACTCAAATATGTATTTTTCATTCCAGCACTGAAAGAGTTTGTGCTTTGTCATCTGAGCTCAAATTCTTTTTAAGAAAAGAATCTGAACTCACTCTTTGGTACTTTTCCCCGTACTGAAGGGCATGCAGGTCCTGGGCTTACATGTGAGGTTTCTCCCTTGAAGATTTGCTAAGTAGCAGTCTTAGTTCTAGAAAGATGACAGAAAAAATTTCTAGATTCTTGTTTATATGGATGTTCACTAGTTTTGCTTAATAAAGAGTAGCAAATTGCCATGATAAAGGTAGATAAATAGCTGATGGAGGCAAATTAGTATCAGACCACCTCACTGCTGAATAGGGTTATAGCCAGCTACAAGAGAATGCTAATGCTGAATCTCACCAGTATCAGTGATTATTTCTGCACAGGAAATAGATTATTCTGCCCAATTTCACTGTCTTTTCACTGAGATTTTATGGGACAGGGTACACAGAGATATACCCATGCAACTTTCCACAGAGATCAAAGAGAAAGGTTATGAGAAGATTTTAACCATAAATACATGACGACTTGTTTTCAAAATGTCCTCTTCTTCATTTTCTACTAAGTATGCCATAGATGAGGAAAGGTCCCAGGTACACCCAGGTGGTGTACCTAAAAACACAGAGTTGGCATTCTGGAATGGCATCCCTCATGCTTTCTTACTGTGCTGTGAATCTAAGGCACTGTTAAAAATACATTTCTTTTGAACATTCGCTCATTTAGTGTAAAATAAGAAGCTTGCAAATGGATTAAGTTTCAAAGAAGGTTCAGTACATGCTTTGGATTATCTGAGTCTCTGCCTGAACTGTTGTTTTATTTCTAAAATAAATAGTGCCATCTAAAAAACATCTCAGCTGGAAGACTGCAGTAATAGCCTAATCTCATCATTTTCAAAAATTTGCATGCTGTGAGTTGAGAAGAGAAAAAAGGTTCAGAATCCACCTCCATTTGTCTTGGCATCCGATTTCAGATAGTCCTAAAGATGAACAGGGTTCTCATAACCCCTGAAACTTAGTTTACAAGAAAGATTGCTGCCTACAAGGAAGCGAGTTCATGTTCAAATGCAGCTTCTCAAACAGTGAGAACATCACCACTACCATGACTCCTGAAGCCTGTGCCCCTCTGCACAAGGCGAAGGGTTCCCACTAGGTCTTTCTCTGAGGTGCAAGCTGAGAGATGGGAGGAGAGGAAAGAGGAAGGGTGGGAGGGATGGGGAGGGTTGGGTGAGATCAAGAGCTTAATTTTAATTAAGAAAATAGCGCTGAGTAATGAAACTCGAGTTGATTCATCATCTCAGCTACCAGGCCTGTTTCTGTGTGTAATTCTTATTAGCCTACTTTGTGTTTGTGGTCGGCTGGCAAATCGGGTTACAGAGCTGCATATGAAATATCCCTCTTCTAGGGCTGGAGAGAAAAAACCCCTTTGGATCCTGATTTGAAGAGCCTGAAGCATTGGACAGGTGGCAAAGCATCCTGGGTGGAAGCCTAGGGTCCCCAGCTGGGAGAGCCGCTTGTGAAACTCCTTCACGGGAGTGATTTATCATTGCAATGCATTTCTCTCTGATTAAACAGCAGGCAACAATCATCTTCTGCTGCAGACACATTTGTAATGATGAATGTGTCATGGGGAATATACTGCCTTCTCGGAGCACTGAAAGAAAGTGTAACGTTTTTCTAGGCTACGGCTGTAGTTATTCTGTTGCGTTTGAATTGTTCCCAATATATGTCATGGATAGGAATGGACCTTCTGGGATGTGTTCGGATGCAGACCTTCAAAACATCCATCTACTTCATTAATAAACTCAGACACATAAGAAGCTGGGGACTGCAATGGCAGACCTTTTGGTATGCTTCCCTTCAATGGGAAGTGCCCTGAAAAGCTCCCTTTGTGAGGAGCTGGATGTCTTGGAGAGGACGGCCTGAAAGCTGGCTTGCTGGGAAGGAGCTGCTTTTTTTGGTTAACTGGAGGCAGTGAGGAAGAAAAGAGGGCTTAATAAAATTGAACACTTTCTTCTACTTTGTTTTCCTAGATGCAACTTTGCCCCAGCTTGCTGCCTGTTTCTCAGACTTGAAGCAATACTTCAGTGGCCCAGTGGCTTTCCTAGCTCTAGAAAACCTTGGTTCACATCCCTGTCTGTGATGTCCAAGAAGATTCAGGCATCTGTCTTCCATTTGAATCTGTAAGAACAACTGATCCAGCTGAAACTCTTCTGCGTATCGGGCTAAACAGAGTGACCACCTAACCTTGTGGTTGGAGCACTGACAAAAAAGGGGAGAAGTCAATGCTGGTACTTGGCCCAGATAATATCTAGGCATCCACAGGTATCTGTTGCCCCAGATGAGTATCCTAGCACTCGGTGTCCAGTGGGTAAGAAGTCATTCTTTTGCTTCAGGCTAATTTAAGTAGTTCTTGAAAAGTAGGAAAAGTTCAGCCAGGAGATATGAGGAGACACTGCTGACAGCCTGGTCTCACTGCCAGTGTGCAGTGTGGCTGGGAGACACCATCCTGCATCACTCCAGGGCCACAGGAGCCCAGGCTGGCATGCTCTGCCCAAGTGCCGTGGCCCTGGGGGAGGACTGCTGAAGGTGGGTTATGCTGCCCTGTTGGCAGTTTGGGCAGCAGAGCCCAGCTGGCAGGTTTGCTCCGAGAACACGTATTGCCTCAGGCCAGACAGGCAGAGGAATATTTGTTTATGACTTTTTGAAGCCCAGCAGAGCTTGGGAATGAACCAAGAGCCTCCCTGGTCAGCACTCAGCAGGCAGAGGCAGCTCTAGCAATGCAACTGCAAGTATTTAGGCACTAGGGATGTTTTACCAGTCCTCTACTTTGTCCTCTACTTGCGGTCCTATTACTGCACAGGGAGCCTGTACCCAGTACTTGCATACTCAAAGTTCTTGCTCAGCTACCATGTAAGTTCTTCTTAGCTCCTTTAAGTAGAATAATTTTCTCTGTCATTTTGTATGGCTGCTTCTCTGTCCTTATGGCAAAAAGTATGGGTATGTTGGGTAGGTTTTGTTGTCTTCCTGTATTATAATTCTTGCTGAAACTTCCGGACTATTTGTTTCTTATGTCAGAAGTGTGGGCACAGGGGAAATGAGACCTGTTCGATATTGCTGACTTCTGCTGAAGATGCTTATTCACTTTTTCCCCTTATGGTGGACTAGTGACCCAAAGTCAATCACCTTTCCCTTCTCCTTTGCCATTACAGTCTCAGTACGAGAAACGTAATAAAGCCAGGATGGAAGTTGCTTTACACTACTGAACATAGCTGGGACTACTTAAAATAACTTGTTTATACTAAGAAAGTCAAGCAGGAAAATAAACCTTGTCTTGCTTTTTCCTGAACATAAATGTTTTATCTATCTAGCTCTTATTTGCACTGGCCTTAAAATCAGGCGAACTTGCTCTGTGTTTTGGTACCCTTGTCTTTCTCATACACCAACAGTAAGCTATTAAATGCAGTAGTGAAAATGGGATACCACATGTTTCCTTATACCTCCTTTGGAAGGTGCACAACATTTTGGGGCTTTTTGGCCAGTAAACAGGGTTACTGGAAGCCAGCTGGAGATAATTTTTTTTTCTGTGCTTTGTTCTCCATGCTCCTTTCAGGCTGTTCTAGTTTTCTCTCTTACTCCTGAAGACCACACAGTAGTCAATCCAGGTTGCTTAACAAGGAGGGACCTGGGGAGCCGATGGCTCTGCGCAGGACTGCTGCTCCGCACCCGACAGTGCCCGCGAGGGGCACTGACCCTGCTGAAAACTCCTGATTAAGACACAGCAGTATCAGACATCTAATTGCTTTGTGTGGGAGTTTTCAGTGAAACATCCTGAGAGTGTAATAACTTTTGCAATTGATGGCACTTCTTAGAGCCCTTCTTGTTACTTAATTGATTCCAGGCTGGTGCTTACTAAGAAAAGTGCTGTTTGTGGGTGCTTGAGCTGTTTATTATCCATTAATAATCACGTGGGTGGACAGCTGTATTGTGCTGATCAATACACAGAGCTGCGCTCCTGAAACAGAGGGGTGCAGAGATTTTGGCACCCAAGCTCCCTTCTTGCCTTACAAGGCTCCTTCTTGCCTTTGCTCAGCTGGCATAAACACTTACAGGTGTCCATCGCTCCCAGGTGTCTGGAGACACACGTTGGCACCAGGGATGAAGGACAGGCTGTGTGTCAGTGCTGAGCCACCCCCTCCCAGCTGAGGAACAGAATAAAAATGGGACAGCAAAATCCGTGCTCTAGACTGGGAAAAAGTACTGCTTTTCAGTGTTATCCTGAGGTTTAAAATAGCAGATTTCTTTTTTGGTCTGCTCAAACCATACTCACTGCATAATGACGTTGAATACAATTTTTAATATAAATCTTGAAGTAAATATTTGTAATAAGGAGATTGTAGTTATTTATACTTCAGCTTCTGTGCCTGCTTTTGTATAATGTCCAGCATGTCAACATCCTGGTCTTCAGCTTTTTCAGTGAGACTGAAAAATATCTTCAGTTGTACATATGTCTGTGTATATGCATTTGACGAAGACATGCAAATATTAAAGACGTTGAAATATAGCCTTCCAAATCATGGAAAACTAGGAAACTATTTGTTTTGTTTTGTTTAGGCTTGGAACAAAAACTTGGTTCTACAACTTCCTATGAAATGAGAAATCCTGAAAAAATTCTGTTTTCAAAATTGTATGTTACATGGTGCATGACTTCTACTGGTTTATCATAACTCTATATAGAAATATATACAAAAAGCAATGAATAAATGATGGAATTGTGTTAAATGAAATTTTCATTTTTACTGAATTTTTCCTTTCTGGTTTTGAATTGCTTTTCTGATGCTTATGCCACTGCAGGTATGATACTGCAAAAAAAACTGGTTTCACCCTAATATAATTTCCTGATAAATACATGGGTGAACTGTATTCACAAATTGTTACTGGGCTCATATTTGCTCTGAGTTGAAGGCTAGTTTTCAATTTGTTTCAGGTGAGCTGCTGACCTGATGAAAACCAGAAGAAATTAAAGATAAAAATCACAGCCCTCCCTACCTAAGTTCTACATTTGTATCTAGGTTTTTTCTTTAAGTGCTTTGCTTTGGGGCAGCAGTAGCCACCACCATTAACATATTTTGTCATCAACAGATTGTGATCACTTTTAGCCACTGAGGAGCTAGAGATGATTTCAAGGCAGTGACCTAGAGATGAGAGGTACTTTATCTCATTAGAAGATAATCAACACCATCTGGGCCCCTGAGGAATTACTGTTTCATGATTAGGCCCATAACCTAATGGAAAATAAGCCCCTTGGAGGAGGTAACTTTGAACAGTAGGCAAAAGGTAATACAGCAGTAGATAGGCTGTGCAACTGAAATTACTTTAAACCAGGGTTTCAGGGCTTCTCCTGGCAAATGAATAACCAAGGGTGGATTCTATTTATTCAGTATATTTATTGCTTACCCATCACAGTCACAACCTAAGTGTCCAGCATAACAGGAAGAGCAGCAGCTTGTATGGAACTGAATCCAAATCTGTTATTTTTTGTCCCTTCTGCACAAAACGCAAAGCAGGCGAGGGAGGGGAGGATGGAAATGGAAAAAGTGCATGGAAACTACTGCCTGTCCCTTCCTTGCCCTTTGGGGCTTTGTCACATTAGGCCTTTGCAATCAGATTAGCAGTTTCCTTTGTAAGGCTCCTCTCATTTCAAGTTAGTATTCATATGCGGTAACGTTATTGCAAAGTGACTTTCCTAGCACCTTCGGTAAGATGCATGCTAATAGGGAGTGATGGAGAGGAGCTAACGTGATGAGGATGTCAGAGAGAGTTAGCAGGGCAGTGCTGCTCTTCTTTTTCCAGTTTGAGCTGCACCAAGCCAAAGTTCTTTGCCATATTTCTTTGTTCACTTCAGATGAAGAGCCTTTGTGGGGGATGAGGAGGGCAGCTGCATGCCAGCCGTGACCACTGCAATCACAGCAGGGAAAGATGACTGTTACCCTATGCCCTTGGAAAACTTATCTCAAAGGTGGGTATGTTGCGTTCAAGGACATGCAAAACCGGACATCATGACGTCAGCAGTAGCTGTTATAACAACCAAATGTTCTCCTGAAGGGATGTAGACTAATGACACTCCTGGATGCAGAGCAAAGGTGTAAGAATCAAGTCATTTTGTTTTCTTGCTCCAAGCAGTTTGCAACTTTGCATAATGGATTTCTCTCCTTTCCTCCCATCTCTACTTATTTATCTCATCCCTTGCACAACCCATGTCAGAAGGAGTACATCTGAGACTATGACTCTGACTGTGAGCACAAGCAACTAATTAATCATTAAGCAGTATTTTTTTTCCTAGCATAATACCAGTTACTATAATTATTGTTACAGCTGCATCTATAAAATCTAACAAAGACTGAAACCCTGGGGCTGTGCACACCTGGGCTGGGAAGAATCTCATTTATTTGTAGCTGTTCAAAAGAAGGTCTTCTGACCTACTCCCCCTGGCTCTCCCTATCATCAGCATAGGCAGAAACAACTCTATCCAAAGAGGCCTTCAACCCATTTAAATAAGGATCCTGTTCTAGAGAAAATTATGTTTCTACATTGCCCCTAGGAGGGTGCCCTACTTTTGACAGATGGAGCGTGACATGCCTCATCTTCATTTCTTGCTGCGGCTTCATAGTTCTTTGCAAACACCATTGAGTTTCACTTTTCAACCCTTTCCACTCTGAACTGTGTCTGCCCAGGTACTACCACATATTTTAGCATTTATATTTTAAAATATATGCTCCTCCCTTTTAGAAATAGTTCCCATTTGCAGGGTCCAAAGTACTAGAGTAGCACTTACATAAGTGTTCATGAAAACATAATCATGTTGATTGTCTGCTTTGAAGCATGACACAAGCATGCCCAGAACAGAAAACATGGTCATTTTTGTTCTCTGTGAAGTGCTATGGAAATCTGCTCATGCATGTTTTAGTATGATGCATCTCTTTGATGTCCTCTGCTCAAGGCTGTGCATAAGTCGTACAGCCTCTCCCTGCCCTGTGCAAATTTCCAATGAGGTGTTTGAGTAGCAGCGCTCAGCTGGTTTTGTCACCCATATCTATTCGTAGCTCTGTTATATGCAGTTTCTCCAGGGGTTGCCTAAGCAGGACCGATTCTAGTGCACTGCCCTGACATGTAGGTCTCCCCAACACCCTGTGCTGGGCCACCCAAAACGTCCCCTCAGACAAGCTAGCAATGTGGGAAAACAAGGTTTGGAGAGGACTTTAGATCAATGTGGAGACAGATCTGTTGGAAGCACATGCTTGAGAGGTATTCTCTTTAGTAAATGGCTCCCAGACCGCTGTGTATAGGCAGTGTTGTCCAGCCAGTGATGGCAGATCAGGGCTCTTGTGTCTGCTGCACAAGTCAAACTGGTAATGAGCAGTTGAATGAGAGAGAATTTTTCCTGTTCCCCTCTAAAATCCTGGCAGATAGTTAATCTCTGAAGAGTTTCATGCTCTCTTTCCTTCTGTCCAGGTAAGACTGGATAAACCAATATACATCTTTTAAAAAGCCTTTTCATTTTTCTTATTGATTTTTTTGGTATTTTAGCTTTTTGAATGAAAGGTATTTGAACCAAAAAATGAACTTTTTAGAAAAGTGTTATGATAGTCTCTTAAGACAAGTTTGATTTTTTCCTAGAATGTTTCAAAACCAGACAATCCATTGAAATTGACCCCTTCCCACCAAAACAAACAAAAAAAAAAAAAAAAAAAAAATT
>VFFE01008410.1:1733269-1798033 GCA_008921705.1 Burhinus oedicnemus | reverse complement strand
TAGGGAGGTAGGAAAAAAAAAAAAAAAAAAGAAAGAAAGAAAGAAAGAAAAAGGAAAAAAAAAGGAAAAAAATCCCCTCACTATAAACAGATGGAAAGGAGTAGCTACCCAATGGCACTTTTCAGGTTATGCAGAGCTTTGGAAGGTGAAAAGACACCGGGATTTGTTTCCCTTTATTTGCTTAATACCAGAATGAAATGTGCATAACAATTCTACCCAGTATCCTGAAATATGAGGCCTGGGAGAACTGATAAACTCGTGTAACCCCCTAGTTCCACAATGTAGCAAAAGAGGCCATAGCAAAAGGAGGGAAATAAAAATACAGGAGAAATAATTGCATTGGTTGTGGTAAACGATTCGTGTCCCACTCAGCCTTGCTGTAATTACATTCTTAGGCTTGATTTCTCGGTGTATACTCTGATAATAAGCATGGGAATAAAAGGGGATTCAAGGGAAGGGAGGGCTGCCTTACCATTGCACAGGGCATAAAATTAATGCATGCATGTTGTTGCGTGATATTTCACTAGAAGAACATTCACTCTTTGCCATTACCCACCATTGTTTCTAATATGGAGATGACAAAACTGGGGAGAAAGGGAATTGATTTGGCTTTGTTTCATGTGAGGATTTTTTTTTTACTTCCAGTTTAAAACCCATGCAGAGAGGGTTTACAGAACTTCTCACCCCACACAGTAGTTTGGGCTTCAGTGGAGGGGGATCTGCATGCTAGGGAAGGCAGTATTTGGTGGGGTTAAAGAGTTTGAATACCAGTGTTCACAGTGGCTGAAAGGCAAGAGAAGCTGCACACTTGTAGCTGAAACACAGGCGACGGATACTTCTTACTGTGAGGAAGGAAGAAAGCAAGCTTTTTGTCAAGACTGTGACAAAAGAAGAAAGACAGGCAGAGAAATGAGAAAAAAAGTCACAGCAAATTAAGGACCATCTATCAGCTTTCTTCAGGGAAAGATTTTCTATAAATTTAAAAGGTTTCTTAGAAGTCTAGAGCTTGTCAGGATACACAGGAGCAATAAAAGCGATATTGTATAGAAATCACATCCCTAGCAAGTGTCCCTAGACATGTTATATAAAACATCTGTAGACCCAGGGGTGAAAAAAAGCTTGCTTCTTTTTAGCTTCTGAATTTCTACCACTTACACTGCTGTCAGCTGAGAGTACAGAGCCATCTAGGAGGAGATCTTCAAAAATATCAAAGGCTATTAGACTCCAAATCCACTACCTGTCAGCAAACACACCGCCTCCCCCTCCCCAGGACCAGAGTTTGTTTTCCTGCTGTTTCTTTCCTAAGAGTTTGGCTTCTCACAAGCAGCAACCCGGTTTATCAAAAAATAAAGATCTATAGGAATTATTGTAAGGGGAAGGAGGAAAAACAAATATCGGCTGCACTCTTCCTGCCCCCCCAGCTGCATCAGGCCAGCTTTGCAGCATAAGGGGGCTGTGAGGATGCTTAACCTGCTTGGTCCTGTAAGGCTGGTACCAGGAACAGTTTTGGGTAACGGAAGTGGTAAGGAGACGTGCTGCCATTTGAAGTGAAAAACTCAAAATATGCCACCTCAGCACCACAGGAGAAACCAGGAGCTGTATCTCCAGGCAGCACTGGGGCAGCTGTTGCATCCATAGGAATGAAGAACAGGGATCAAAATTAATCAAAAATGGGGAAGGGGCCAGTGAGTTTACTAGCAAGCCCCGCTGCAAAGCAGACACATGGACGCATTCAAATCCATCAGGAGATGAAACAAACTAAAAAATGACCACCCCCTCCTGCCCCTCTGCCAGCTGGGATGGCCAGGAGCAACTGGGACACCCTGAGGGTTTCCTCACCAGAGTGTGGGCTGTTCACACCACAGTCGTACTCGCTAAAGATGCTTCCTCTTGTCAATATGTTTTCCAGGAAGGAACGAAGAAAGGAAGGAAAAACAATCTGACCTATATAGATGTGTCTGTTGGCTTTGGACTGTTTTTCATCAGGTAGTGTTCAAACACTTTGCTATCTCCAAACAGATCCTCATGACTCCTAATAAATCAAATGAAAATCCCAAACAGAAGGCTGACAGTAAATTTTCTAACATTTTGTCCTCACTGGAAAACAGATTTCTCAACATTACTTCAGCTTTTTTCTTTCTTTCATTCTTTATTTCTTTCTTTACTTTTGTTTGTTTGTTTGTTTTTTAACCACAGATGTTTTTAATACTCAGAAAAGGTGCCAGTTGGATTGACGTATCTTCAGGCTGTTGTCCTCTCCCTGGACAGTGAAGGTAGGGCTGGCCTCTGACAGTACAAGTCATTCCCCAGGGGCTGCCGACGTGACAGACCCTGCTGCAGCAGGACTACTGTCAAGGGTTGGTTGGACCTTTTCAGTTTTAGCCTGTTCCTGGAAATAATTAAGAGGAAGAAAAAGAGAGGGCAAGAAGTGCTAGCTGCAGTTTTTTGTTGTTGTTTTTTTTCTTTTTCTCAAGAGTCACCTGTAAAGTTTGCTCAATTTCTATGTGGAACAGGAGTGGCCAGCGCAGCACATGGTGTGGACGTGCCGCTGGGATCCTCTAGCCAAGCCCAAGGTGAAGACGTGGCAGCACCAGCAGCAGGGCCAGCTGGGGCCTTGGGGGCGACGGGGCGCAGGTGACAGCTGGGGAAGCCAGAGGAGGTACCCAGGGAGTGCTGCTCTTCAAGACCGACATCTACATCTCGCAGAACTATCACTCAGAAGGGAAGTGAAACCTGGTGAACGTGGTTTGGGACACAAAGCAAAGACATGAGAGCTCAAAAGGTGTTCAAAAGAACAAATCGTTATGCGGCTCTGAAAGATTATCCCACTTTTTGTCTTACTGAGCCACTACCATTTGAAGAACTGAGAGGTTCCCAGTATCTCAAGACAAGGCTCTGCCTCCCCTCTGCATTCAGGAGGGGGTGGACAGTGTCATGAGTGAGTGTTGGCTCTGCCACCTCCCACCAGCTGCCAGTGAGTGCAACATGCACACAATTCCATGCAATATCTTGAATGTTAGATGATTATTTTCCATGTGTATAGACCACGTTGGGGTGTGTGTTTGCATGCCTGTGTGTACATGCGTAGGTACATTATGTCATGTATTTTTACGTTGTTTAATTGGCTGCAAATGTGGATGTACTGTAGAAATATTTTTTTCATTGAACTGGTACCAGGTGGAAACACACAGGATTGTGTGTCCTGGAAGCCTTTTAAATATACTATAACACAAACCAAAGCATCTTATCCTTTAGGATCAAAAGCAGGGGTGGTGCTAGGGAGATGTGATAGAAAACTTCAAACTGAAGGTTTTTCTTTTTTTGTTTTGTTTTTTTCATGAATGCTGGTCCTCAAATTTTTTTATTTTCTGTATGGTATTTTCAGTGTCATCACATCACATAATGAAAAAGTATAATTGTGATCTGTATGTTGCACTTCTTAACCTGTAGAATTGTCCTTAGCTGTTAGAGGAATTCATAATTTACAAACACGTGACACTTCAAAGGTCAAAATAAAGGATTTGCACACCTGCTGGAAAACTGGATTAAATAAGAATATTAAATATGAATATTAAATATGAATATACAAACCATTATTTCCCAATTTGAGTATCTGTACTATTGATACCCACAGCACTTGCTGAAAGAAAGAAGCAGAAGTGTTTCTTTTATAAAACTTTTCTAAAGAAGTAAGATTGAGAAAATGAACAGATTTCATTTTATCTTTGACTTCTATCTGGATTTTTTAACACTGTAAGAGAATAAATTATCTAGAAATGATCATGTACATCTTTCCTTTGACCTGTCAAGATAAGCCTAGTGAATCAGTTTTGAAAGACAAGCAGCACTCAGTTTTGCAAGCTTTATCATTGAGTTATTCTTCCTTGCAAGAAGGAAGATGAAAATAGTGATAGTAAGTATGACTTAAGGCGAGTGAGGGTTGCAAAATTAGATCCTTGGCTGCAAGGAGACACTTAGATATATTAGGATGAAATCACTAGGGGTATAAAATCAATGAATGCATATTAAGACACATTAATCCTGAGTTTAATGTGGCCTTAATTTACTGCAGTTTAATCCTCCTCATTTTCACTTTCTGCTACGAACTGCTACTTTGAAACATGAAAATTGTCATATTGCCAAAGTGCTTTGACACTGTGTTTCAATAAGCTTGTCAAATGTAAAACTTGTCCGCAAGATTAATTTCCCCATAATCTCGAAGGCTGCTATTTTGAAGTGCATTTTGGAAGACTCTAATGTGGATGAAATAATGTGCACGAACTAACAGAATGATTTGGTGTCCTATTTGGTAGGTCGCTTTCAGTCCAGAAGACAGTCTCTCAGGTCACCATCTGTGTAGCCAACTACTGTTTTGGGTAACAAAATCTGTAGCTGTACCTTCGCTAATGCCTGGAAGTTAGAGTTACTAAGAAGGAGGTAACTAGAATATGCATAACTCACAGACAATTGCTGTTTTCAGTAATCTGATGCACTTTGTCCTACCCACACAGTGCTCAGTTGTGCTACAATAAATATCAAATAATGAAACAGTAAATTCTTAGCCAGGCAGAAAGAATATAAATTTGAGCTGGTGTGGAGTAGCAGATAATAATTGAACTTTAGCCCAGTCAACCCCCCATCCAGACTATTTCAGTATCTGGTTTTGTGTAATCACTGTTTTCTTCTCTGCCTTTTTATTAACCTTATCCCTTGGTTTACAGCGAAAATATTGCTCCCAGCTGGTACAAAAGGCAATGCAGCCAATATCTTTTCCACAAAGTAAACCTCTTGTCCAGGATACACCTAGGAAGGACCTTAGTTTCACACTAAGGGCTTCAGAAGAGCTTGATCCATGTGGGCACGTCAATCCATCGTATTCTTTTCCTCAATAAATGAGTGTGAATCATCTTTTGACTGGTCAAGAGCATAGTCATCTAATATTAACTATTCATTCTGTGGAGCCTCAGCATACCTCTTCATCTGTACATCCAGCTTTAAAAGGATGTAACCTTCATTTTCCTAGTAATAACCTTTTTTCTATTCTTCAGTTGAGGCCCTTTGTTTGGCCACCGTGGTGGCTGACTGGATGAGACCTTTGAATCTACAACTTCTTTTGATGTTCAGTCTTCGTGCCCTGGACAAGTAAGGTATAAAAAGGAAGAAAAGGTTGATGGAGGTAAAAGACAAATCCACGGGTGGATGTTATATGATGAACAAAGTGAACAAAATTATCTCAAAAGCTTTGGTTTACACTGATGCTGAAATAGTCTTGGGATGTAACAATCCGTAAAAGACTGCCTTTTTTTCACTTTTATCTTGACATAATGAAGGAATCGCAGAACAAAAGCCCCCAGAAGGGGGCAAGTGGCAGACTTCGAATGATACACAGGTTAGGCAATGGTTACATGTTGAGCATAAGTACACTTCCAGAACTGATGCAGTTTTAGAAACTGTAGCGTCATAAACAACATAAAACTTTCATTATGATTTATCTAACATTAAGGTTCTTACATGACAGTGACAAAAAAACCTTAGACAACTTCGAGCTATAGAATCCTTCTACCATGATCCATTTGGATTATGTAAGGATCTTCCAAACTCCTATGCCTCTTTCACACAGTTACTGTTAAAATTTCCTTATTTTTTTTCCCCCTAGATGAAGACAGATTAAACAGACACAGAAAAATAAAGAAAAGAAGAACAAGTACTTTACACAGAATGACAAAAAATCATAGACTCTGAAGCCCTTCTGTAGAATACTCTCAGAAAGCAAGGAACTGTGCCTCCAGTCCACATACTTGAATAATTCCTCAAACATCCCTATCCTCAAGATTTATTTTCAATGATTAAAAAAATGGTTTAAAGTGTAGTTCTCAGGGGTGGAGCTGATGCCCCATGTCAGTATTTCCACTAACATCCTGGACTGCACATTCCGTAGAAGAGCATAAAGTGCTATGGCATTGGGGTTTTTTTTTTAATTTAATTTGAAACTTCTTCACCCTTTCCATTATTATTTTTATTATTATTATTATTATTTTTACCTTGTAGCTCCTATATTCTTGTAATGACACATAAGAAGGTGCTTAAAGGTCTTCTTGAAAGTAGCATTGCAGAGCGCGTAACAAGCAGGGTTAATGGTGCTGTTGATATAACAGAGCCAATACCCTATGGTCCATACAGTGCCGGGGATGCAGGATGTGCAGAAGCTGTTGATGAGCACCATCACATTGTATGGGGTCCAGGTGATGATGAAGGCCAGGAGGATGGCCAAAATAGTTCTTGTCACTTTTTTCTCTCTAGAAGGAGGTGGTTTCTTTTTGGCTGGCTGCTTTGTCATCTTGACAATTTTCCGGGCTACACTATTCTGCTTCTCCTCCCCATTGGTACCTACAATCTCCACAGTAGTGTTGGTGGAGGCACAACAGTCACCCTTTTGGGACTTGGTGACTATCCTGATGCACGTCAGCTTGGAGTTCTCCACTTTGAGATGGTCTTGGGAGGCAGAAGCCTGGCTGGCATCTTTGGCAGCTTCATCCTCTTTCACATTGGAAGCAACAACGCTGACAGAGGTGGAGTCGTTGGAGCTCTCCTTCTCCTCCCCTTGAACACAGTTCTCCGTCACAGTCTCTTCAGTGGTTTTTCCATTCTGAATTTTGCTGTGCTCCACCCCTTCCCCACTGGTTGGGATGTTGTTATTGTTTGGTTTCACTATTTTACTTTGGACAACGCTGGGGGAAACTGTATCTTGGTTTTGGGCAGCTTCCTTTTTCCCTTTCTTTATCCGACTCTTACTGGCTCGAGAGATTTGCCAGTAAAGGACAGTCATGATGATAACAGGCAAATAGAAGGCTGCAATGGCAGTGCCAAAAGTGACAGCAGCATTGGAAAAAAACTGGATGTAGCAATCCCCGTCTGGGACAGTCCTTCCTCCCACAATGAACTGCCAGAAGAGAATTGCAGGGGCCCACAGAATGAAGGACAGCACCCACGCAGCTGCGATCATCATGCCTGCCATCTTAGTGGTCCGCTTTACAGGATATGTCAGAGGCTTGGTGACACAAAAGTATCTATCAAAGCTGATAATGAGGAGGTTCATTACAGAGGCGTTGCTGACCACATAGTCAAGAGCCAGCCAGAGGTCGCACACCACAGGCCCTAAGGGCCAGTAGCCTATCACAGTGTAGAGGGTATATAGGTTCATAGAAAAGATGCCGATGATCAAGTCAGCGCAGGCCAAGCTGAACAGGAAATAGTTGTTGACAGTCTGTAGATGCCTGTTGACTTTGATTGACACCATGACCAGGATGTTCCCAATTATGGTGACTAGACTGAGAGACCCTGCTACCAGGACGATGAAGACCACCTCAACAGTTTTGTAGGGGCTCTCCAGAGCCATCACATTTTCAGTGGAAGAGTTTATGTACGTTGAGTTATTCATTTCTGTTCTGCTAACAAGATACCCAATTATCACTTAAGCCTGCAGAGGAAAGAAAACAAAACAGATACCATTGTGAAATTAGTCCCTTTGCTTTTAGGAAACAGATCCTAGAAAAACTACTTGGAAAGAGTTTAAAGGTCAAAGACGTGTGCAGAAGGACCAGTCGGCTTTGGCTAATGAAAACACCTTGCAACATAAAGTATTCCCTGAGGAATAACATACCAATAGGATACCTCTAAATGTGACAAAGACACAACATTTGAATCCAGATCTAGATTTTTAAGTTCTCAGGTGCATTTTTTTCTTTGTGTTGTTATAAAACTAATAATGACTTGAAAATTTCGAAACCAGATCTGCATGTTGACTTCTTTCCTACCAACAAATAGTTCACTTTGCTGTTTTCCAACCCTATTCCAAATTAAAAAATCCAGTCCTAAGGGTATGTCATTCTTATAACCTGAGGTGAAGATGTAATTTATGAGGAGCCAGATCACATGAAGGTGACTTATGTTTCCACCTTTCCTTCCTGTTCCACCTGGGTATGTTTCTGTGTGGGTTATGGAACAAGTTTGTATCATGTCTCCCTCTAATTTTCTTACACTGTAGTTACTTTTTTTGTCAACACTTGCAAAGATTTTGGCACTGCATCAAACTAAAGTTATTAGTCTGCCAATAAACAAAAAAATGCAGGTCTGTTGAAGTCAACAAAATTAGTAAACTCACATCAGTTGAGCAACTGGCTATTTAGATGTGTACAAGTTCTATGTTGGGTTTTTTTTTTCATTTCAGTGAGATTAAAGTGATTTTTTACATCCTCTTGACTATTTGTAGCTTGAAAAAGGGTGGTTGATCTTTTTTTTCAACATGATGAGGTTATCTCTTGATGCTTGCTTGTTTGTACTTTCCTCATTTTTTTCAAATCACAGTATTTTTAATCTGTATCACATAAAGCTATGGCAAAAGGTGTGAAATGGATAGCAGGGTAATGATAAAGAAACAGATAAAAATCAGTTCTGTTTATACGCAGCAATTCTTTTTGTGCCCTGTGTAGCCTACCAGCAGTACTCAATAAATAGTAATTAAACTACTAGCAATATAAATTTGATAGAAGACCAAGAAAATAGCACATGCTTCTGCCTTAAGGATATATATTATCCTTTTGTACATCCCCTGGAAGTCAACAGAATGCACTAGAATTGTACAATAAGTCTCCGAGTGCTTACTTATGAGCTATACCCAAGGGATTATTGAGGCATGAAGGCCAGATGTGACAGAGAATTTAAGTTGTTTCTAATTGGAATATTCTCCTTTTTCCCCCACTCATAAAGCATCAGTTCTTTAAGACAGAGCTTCTAAAATTGGGGGTACAATCAAAGGAAGACAAAAAAATTCAGTTATGCTTGGCTTCTCCATACATCGGCAATTACTGAATCCTTCTCTGTCCCCTGTGACTAACCTGCTGACGCACATATATGTACAATCCATGTCACTTAAACAGAGCAATGCATTTCCACTGTTATTTCATCCCTGCATCCTTTCTTTCAGATGCAAAAGAAAAAAGATTATGCAAAATGTCAGCACAACAGCAAAAACCGTTCTGACCTCTAAGAAAAATAAGCAAGTCTGTCTCTGTGGAACAGTCAAAATGCTATACTAGGGTAAAGGTTTTCTGTCTGAGGCCACTTTGTAATCTTGTAATCTACACTTAAAGAAATAAAACTGGCAGAAGGTGGGGCTCATGCATTTGCCTTTGGTTTTAAAAACAGTTTTGTTTGCCAATTCCATGTTGAAGTGAACACATGGATAAATAGAGGAACATAAGGCTAGACAGACATTTTTTTCCTACTATCTGTTCACAGGTACATCCCTAAATCCTTGGGATCAGGTTCAAGAGAGCAAAACTGTGAGGAGGAATGCTTTAATTAAATATGTGCTTTGTACAGTAAGAATAGGCTGAGGGGAATATAACAGAATTTATACTCTGTGCAAAAAATAGACAGGACAATAGCCCAGACATCTTTAATATATAGGACTGTGATTTCAGCAATTCACTGTGTGCTTTTCACCCAAAGCCTTACAGCTGAGCAGCTGGATATCCAGTTAGATGTGCAAGATACCAATTTTTTGGGATAAGCTAAGAACTTTTCCCAAGCAGAGTTGTTTATGAACATTCTTGACAGAATGCATTTTTGATGAAAAGACAAAATAACTCACAGAGATGCATTGATTTCAAAAAAATTTCAGCTGAGTTTGTGATCTAGGGCTCTGCAGCTACCTCTGCTGACAGAGTGAGAGGGGGAGCAAGAAGGGAAAAGAGTGAGAGAGGACCAGAGCTGAAAAAATTGTGCTTTATGATAAGAAAACAGGTGTTTCTCTACAATTTCATTTTGACAAAATGTTCAGAGGTTTTGTTTTCATTCCACTGAAGAACTAAAATTCATTTTAAAACCTTAAATCTCATTGTGAAACCAAATTACTACCTCCCAGCTAACTTTATTCCTAAGTGTTTCAGCTCATTTTTTTACCGATTTCCAGTGGAAATATTGGTAATTCAGTATAAATTCCCTTGATTTTATTGTCTCTGGTGCAAGGAGCTGGATGAGAGCTAAAAGCTAATTTTACTTGTTAGGAATAGGATTTCAATCTGTTCTTTTGAATGGAAGCAAAGGGGCAGAGTCCCTTTCCCAGTGATCTCTCTTTGCACAAAACTTTTCTGCCATGAGAGGTCTGGTAGTTCTGGGCTGCAAATTACATTGACCATTATGGCTTTCTTAGGTATGGAGAAACATACCCGCTATCACTTACTCCAGTAAAATCTTCCTTTGCTTGCATCAATATGATTGTAAAGTGAACCACATTTTGCTCTGTGTGTTGACAAGAAGGTATAGGGCTGGAGAAACATTTGATTTCAGCCAACATGTATCATCGCTGCTGATAGTGCTACCATTATATGAGCAGAGACAGCAGCATGCATGCTTCCCAATCCAAGACCCCCTGACATCTGCTGGACTCTTTCCTGTTGGTTCCAGTAGGGTTTGAATCAGGCCCGTAGTGAGGTTTCTGCTTCTTATTGTGATTGCTTGCTCTCTCGGCACAGGACTGCCTGTGGACTACTTTTGTTTTTGTCGTGCCACAGAGCCCATCTCTCCAGCTGGAAAGGCAGTTGTTATGGGAACAGATGTTATTCATCAGGCAGACCTACGGGGCAGAGGCATTTTAAGGTAATATGAGCTCCCGTTATGAGAAGTACCAGATCTTATTCTTGAACAAACAGAGCTCTCCTCTGCAAGCCCATGGGTGTTTGTGTGAGTTGCACAATATGGCACTGACTCCCGTGAGCTACCATAATTTATCCTTGTATACTAAACACATTCTTGCTAAACAGACAATAGCCAGAAAAGGCAAGAAATTTCTCTTGTGACCTGAAAACCAATCAAGTTCATTTTCTGGAATATATTTTAAAATATATATGACTTTGTGGAATGCAAACACCATAATTGCTGCACGGAAAATGTCCAAAGCCAAGAAATCCACATAAAAAATAATTCATGGTTTGATATTTGATATGTAGTTGGGAAACATTTCCAGTGCAGTATTTTCTCCCCTCTAAAGACTTCACAGTGCTGAAAATCATTCCCTTCCCTTCTTTTGACTAGACATGGACTTGAGGCAGAACTGGGGAATTTGCCAGGCTACAAGGTACGTGCACTTTTGGCCTGGTGTGATGCCAGGTTGTTTTGCAGTGAGGAGTAGACAGGCAGAAGCAGGGCACAGGTGGGTTGATCTGGACTCCCATTAGCACTCGCAAGGACAAAAGTAGTCCAGGATGGCACAGGCTGGAGTAAACCTTCAGAGCATGGTGACAGCCATGATTTGCTTCACTTTCCTTCATTTACCTCCCTAGCAGTCACTTGAAACAGTGAAACAGAGGTCCAATGGGTGAAGTCTGTAAGCTGGTTCATTGTAAAAGGGAACAGAGGTGAGTGTAAAGAAGCAAAATGACAGCATTGAGGGTGTTCATCCTATTCCACTCAAGACTATGAGGAGGAGTCCTGCAGAAACAGGAGGGTAAGGAGAAGGGACAAGGACTGCATGTCACCCTTAGGATCACGATCCTCAAACTTAAGTATTACATCTTACTGACTGTGCTTTCCACTTGCTCTGACAGGATCCCATCCCTTTGGTGCAGATGAATCTTGTAGCAATCATTGTAATTTTAAATTTAGAATGTATCTCCAACATCTGTCACAAAACAGACTATAGAAACATTGTGTATATTGAATTGTCACGCCTGTCCGAGTTTGTTAGACAAATCCTTCCTCTGTATTGTGCATATTGCCAAGTTAAATATGGTAAGGATTTAGTGGCTTCTCTGAATCCTCTGAAGCCATATGAAGGTCAAGACATGAAAGAGGAAACAAATGATATGTACCTGAAATTTATATTTGCGATTTAAATGGGATTACCGAGGAACCTATGTGCATTGCTACTCTGAGCACTTTGCAGCATTCAATTCTCAAACAAAAGGAAAATATACTTTTTTAACTTCTCTTTGATCCAGTTCCTCTCCAGTCCAGACCTGTGTAAAATGGATTTGATTTTTGCTGTAGCAGTAATAGATTTTTTTTTCCTGAACTGATTTTGATCCTGAACTGCACTGGTTTTGATTCTAAATTCGTTCCTGGCACCATTTAAAGCCACAGTGTGACAGAAACGAGAGGAAAAAAAAACCCTAAACCTGTGACAAATACACTAGGCACGTTAGTCAGAATTCATCACAGACTTCAAGAGAGATTATAAATCTAGTCAGGGCTTTTGGTAAAAAATACATTTTAGAAAAATCCCAAATACCAGAAGACTAAAGTCTTCACCACATGGGTTACCTTCTGCAATCCATTTGAAACTAGGAACATCTTTGCAAAGTGTTACTGCCTCGGTGTGGTGCATTCTTCTCACTTTCATGCACTTTTATTTTTCTCAATCTACACACGTCCTACAAAAAAAGATATTCTGTGGCCCTGTCTGGATCTACTTTTCCCTGTCTCATTACGAAGGGTACCTAATGGCAAAATAAACAACTTCTGAACATATCTGGAAACAAGTAGATCAGAGTCGTAGAACATTAACAAAAGCAGACTAGCACTGTGCCACTAACAAAAGTTGAAAAAAGCAAAAATAAAAATACTCACCCAAAAAGCAGCAGGGAACTGTACATGAGTAGGTGGCAGTGCTGGCATCAACACTGCTGCCTCAGTGCTATTGTTAGGGTCTGAGGATTTGTACAGCTATTAACTACAACTTGCTTGCTGCTGTTCTAATCGTCTAAACCTGGTAAATGTAGTGCCATGAGCCTGACTGGTTTGTATTCAAAATCATAGAATCATAGAATCATTTAGGTTGGAATAGATGTTTAAGATCATCAAGTCCAATCGTAAACCTAACACTGCCAAGTCCAACACTAAACCATGTCCCTAAGCGCTACGTATATAAGTCTTTTAAAAACCTCCAGGAATGGTGACTCAACCACTTCCCTGGGCAGCCTGTTCCAATGTTTGATAACCCTTTCGGTGAAGAGATGTTTCCTAATATCCAATCTAAACCTCCCCTGGTGCAACTTGAGGCCATTTCATCTCATCCTATTGTTTGTTACTTGGGAAAAGAGACAGACACCCACCTCGCTACAACCTCCTCTCAGATAGTTGTAAAGAGTGATAAGGTCTCTCGTCAGCCTCCTTTTCTCCAGGCTAAACAACCCCAGTTCCCTCAGCTGCTCCACATAAGACTTGTGCTCTAGGTCCTCCACCAGCTTTATTGCTCTTTTTTGGACATGCTCCAGCACCTCAGTGTCCCTCCTATAGTGAGGAACCCAAAACTGAACACAGTATTCGAGGTGGGGCCTCAGCAGTGCTGAGTACAGGGGGATGACCACTTCCCTAATCTTGCTGGTCACACTGTTTCTGATACAAAATCACACAAGGAAAAGTATAGGCAGTATAGACAAAAAAATACAATAATGTCTCTAGTTTCACGAAATAACCAAAAAGAAGCAGTTTTTCCTCAAAGGTGTGGATAATTATGTATTTCTACTATATTGGGACTGTTGTTGTTACTATTACTATTGTTAGGCTGATAGTCAACCACTGGTACTAGGCCACTTAATCTATTATCTTTTTGTAAGTATAGTTTTGGCTGCAGATACACCTTTGTTTTTCAGGAACTTTGTAATCAAGAAAGACTTTGCATTTGATCTTTGGACAGCTGGCATCATTCCAAGTTAAATTCTGCATCTTAATGCATTGGGTAAACCTGAAAAATATGGTGAATAGGTATGGTTTTATCTAACTGGTTTTGATCCACAAAAAAGGACTTTTACCTCCTGGACTAGAGGAGATAACTTCACTCATGTGCTTCCTTATTCTTGCTAGTATTGTATATAAAGAACCTTTGGTCCCAAACCAGTGAGCAAGTAGCTAAGTCTCTTGGTGAAGTTATGGCCAGGCGTTTCTCTGCACTCTGATGGAACCATATGATATGGTTGCCCATATGGCAAAAATGACTGAATACAATGGTCCGTATCATGCCGTCTGAGCCCCACCTGCAATACTGAGCACCTTAGCTTGTCAGAGGTGCTTACATGCTGGAGGGAATTTGCAGACTGGCAACTGAAAAGACAGAGGGTTTCACCACTACATTTCAGGCAAAATAAAGAGTTCAGGACACCTTTGCTGTGGAAAACTAGAAGGGAATAGCAATTTTTTCCTTTTTTCAGGTAAGCTGTGAAGTGCAAGGGGGTCCTGGAAATCTAGTTACTAAGATCAAAATAATTTTATAACCCAGAAATCAGAGAGCAAAGTAATTTTTGGTCTATTGAGTACGAAAGGCAAAATGGAGCTCTTATTGAAGCATCCCACCGTTCTCTCTAGAGGGTTGAGTTAAACGGATAGGATCTCCATCTAGAGGCACAGAAAGGCAGCTACCACATAAAGCAGTTATTTCCAGAAGTAGGTTGGCTTCAATATGTGTTGAAAATTTTAATAGTTATTTATTTCTCAGGTGGAGGAGCCCCACATTATATTGCAACATATGGTAATTAAGGAGTAGAGACATAATTTGATGAAATTCTGAAACCATTACAGTTAGATATTCTTGTGGCAGATAGTGTGAATAATCAGGTATAATCAGACTGGGTTAGCCACTGCACAGACACATGTGCCTGAGCTGCTGCAACCCGTATTATTTCGTTGTCACTTTGGGCACGAACCAGCTCAATGTGTTCTTTCAGAGTAGGTTGTAAGCGGGTCAGAAGAGCAGATGGTGTCATCAAAAGGTGACAGAACTAGGAACAAGCTCATACCACACACACATTTCATCAGTGGATCTATGCTGATTTCCACTTGCAGAGTTTACAAGCTGGCTAGAAAAGGGAGGTCAAAGTGACAGATTTCAGTTTGCCCTCCTTGCCATGCACCACTGTTGCTGGAAGTTGACTGAAGCTCCTCGTACCAGCCAACCTCAACAAGACAAGTTTTATCTGACTATGATATTTCATCTTATCCTATTGCTTGTTACTTCGGAAAAGAGACTGACACCTCGCTACAACCTTCTTTCACATATTTCATAGCCCTTCCTACTTAGCTAGGACTTTAAGAACTTAAAAAGGGCCTGCAGGAAAGATGGGGACTCTATCAGGGACGATAGTGATAGGATGAGGGGTAACAGTTTTAAACTGAAAAGAGGGTAGATTTACATTAAATATTAGGAAGAAATTCCTTACTGTAAGGGTGGTGAGATATGGGAACAGGTTGCCCAGAGAAGTTGTGGATGCCTCATCCCTGGAGGTGTTCAAGGCCAGGTTGGATGGGGCTTTGAGTAACCTGGTCCAGTAGAAGGTGTTCCTGCCCATGGCAGGGCGGTTGGAACTAGATGATCTTTAAGGTCCCTTCCAACCCAAACCATTCTATGATTCTATGATTCCATGATTCTATGATTCTATGATTCTATGATTCCATGATTCTACGATTCTATAATTCTAGATAATTCTTTAGATAAAATACTCATACCAGAACTCAGCCTAAAATTACATTTATCCTCAGCCGTGGGAAAGTTTCCCTCAGCAGAAGAGTTATTTAAGCTTCTGTTAGGACTGAATTGAAGATCATTAGATTCCAGGATATGTTCTCTGAAGGAACGGTGCTGTGATAGGTAAGTACTCCCTCTGCAGCCCAGCATGAATTGGAGGCACAGTACTTCATTATCCTCATATCAGCTATCATGCCTGTGCTACTAAATAGTAAAACCTTGTAAAAGCTGCTCAAAGTCCCTGGGTGACAAGTGGCAAAGCTAGGGAAAGAGGAGAGAGCTCAGAAGGCTGACTGAAACCAGCTCACAATTTGTTCTGAATACCTGGAGCTAATACATAACAGAAATGCATCTCTTATTTAAAACATGTACAGGTAGATCTAAAAAACAAAACAAAACAATACAAAACAAAATAAAACAAAAAACCCAAATCAAACAAACAAAACCCCAAACCCACACTCTTTCTGTTTTTTCCTGGTTTAAATGATTTTTTTCTGCCAAAGCCTGAAAGAATATTGGTGATGAAATAATAACAGAGAACTATAATACAGTACAGGGGGAGTCTCTCAAACAACAACTGATTAACCCCCTCAACCTGCCAGTGAGTCCAGCAAAGATGCTGTGATGTTTCAGTGAATCTCTGCAAATCCCTCCGAGTCAAGGAGGTCCTTTTGGGACCCTGAATAAACCCATGGAGACTCTCACTGTTCCTCAGACATTTTGCAGCCTTCAGTAGTGTCTCTGACAGGAATATTAATATACTGAGGGCCCAAAGGGACTCTTACTGAAGTTAAAGAAAAATCTTTCCTTTTCCCTTAGTTGGAAATGGTGTTAGTACACTGCTTTTATCAGTGGTTTCCTTATTCGCTCACTTATGATCCAGCAGACTCACTTGTGATACCCCTAGATAATCCTCGAACCTGCTTTGGAAAGCACCCGGTTTCTTTACCCAGCAAATGCTTTTAAAATTCTTGTAAGTCCATCATGGTCACTCGTACATAAAATTCTCAAGAGCTTGAAAATCTAGTCCGTTCTGCTTCTGTGTCCATTAATCTTGGAGATTTTTACACATCTTCCATCTTACTTAACAGCTTACGTAAGATGTAGATTAGAAGCACAGAGAAGAAAGCTGACTCAGATGTAAAAGGAGTTGGCTCAAATTCTTTGCAAGAATTTAAGCTTATATTGAACTCAAGTTCAAACTTGTTTCTGAGAGAGCAGCTAAATCTGTTTTTTATGCTTGTATTTCTGCAGATTGCATTTAAGGCAGTGATACTGAAATAGTGGAAGAACCTAATTAGCTCTTTACCTTACCAGAAAGGAGTGATATGTAAATTCCCAAATCAGAACTCATGTTTCCAAGCCCATTCTGCAGTCTAAGAGAAGTCTGTTTGTGAAAGACGGAAAGGTGCTAACAATACTTAATAAAATGTTTGTAAAATGTTTGAAAATCTCAAATGAAGCGTTTGCTATAGTGAATTATAAACATGTTGATGACAGCTAGGAATATCTATTGTGAGCTTGCACGGTCATCTCCCCTTTTGTGGACAGACAACCTCAAATGTTACATATTCCTTGCCAAAGGAAGGAAATATTTATTTAGCAGTTTTTCTGCAGCATTTATGTTCACAGTTATTACATTATTATAGGCTCTCTAAGTCTCTGACTGTGTTATGTTTCACTAAATGACTGCTACCTACGTTAATTACATAAACTGTAGTTGCAGACTAATTGCATTTTTACTCCACTACAGGTTTAAGAAATCCATGTCTAATTCTGGCTTTAATGCATGGCTCCAGATATTGGTCTCAACACGCTGCAGTTACACTTAACAAGGTAAAATACCTTAGCTTTGCATATGAATAATTCACCCTGGCATTAAGAGAAGACCCTGTCCTATGTTAAACAATAATGTAATGTTTAACAAGGTTAACTTAGTAACAGGAAACTGGGGGACTTGCCTCTGACCATGTACCTTCTGTTAAAAATATGTTCAGTATCACTGGGCCAGGAAGACTAAAATGTGTAAGCAAATATTCTCAAGCTCTTTGCCCATTTTGATTTTTAAAGAGACATTGCAAAGGTTGTTCACACCAAACTTTGACCTCTCTTGCATGTTTGCAAAAAGAAAATAACAGGAACATTTGAAATGCAAGGTTTCAGAAATGCTAAATGGGATTATTTGAAACTAAAGCTATTAAATGCCTGAGGGGCATTAACTAACACAGTGTAGAGAAGAGCAGGTGATTATTGTATGCATAGATCTGCACTTTGAGACATGAAAAGGCTACACAGAGTTTTGTCCCTAGATGCAAAGGCTTCAGCTCAGCTTCTCCCTGATGGGAGACAGTTTACTATGATTACTAAACACAAAACCTTATGCCCCTGTCACAGGAACTGCTTGGACACAAGTATGTAGAGAAAATACTGTTATTCCACATGGGGATAACAACTGATGCAAACTGATCTTTTCACTTTAGCAATAAAGTCAATGAGATATAGAGCTTCCACAGGGTGATAGTGATGAATATACCTGATGTCCCTTGCACATTTCATTCTAAATCAAAGATGAGTTTAAAAAAAAAAAAAAGAAAGAAAATATATTTTACTTCACGGGAACCTCTTCCACATCATGGCAGAAGCACCACATCAGGTTCATCAAGGCTGTTGCTAGAATGACTTGACTTGGACAGAGTCAGTTGCTCTCCCATTTCTGCAACTGAGGATCTTAAAACTGTTTTTATTAATATCCTGAAATGTCATAATTATGCTGTAGATTACTCTCTCCCTTCCTTTGGCAGGCTTATTTGTCATTGTCTGCAAGTTTGCCATTTCTGCTTCCTCATCTCAGACCACCTTTCCACAGCAAGCATATCCGAGGAGGAAAAGACTACTAATATATGTTGTTTCATGAGATTTTACTTTACCCTCATCTTCTGCAGTGTCACTCACACGGTCCAGTTATCTCAATCTAATTGCTTCTTTACTTAACAATTCTTTAAATTGGGACTTGATGGTAAAGCAAACTTACAGGAAGTGAAATACTATCTAGAGAGGACTACTAACTAGTAATGTACTTAGGAAACAATCTCCTCCATCAAACTCCTGAGTCCCTGGGGTGTCATGTCTGAGATTAAATCCCTCCCACTGTGCCATGCAACAGCAGCAGAATCACTCAGCAGCGATTGCTGCATTGCAACGTGCCTCCACGCAGCACAAACCTATTTGATGGGCACCACTACATGCCTAAAGAAAGGCATATCAGGAGGTGTGGGGCAAGAGGAAATAAATAGGGTGAAAGCAAGAGGGAGGAAACGGGGACAAGACTGAGGTGTGAATGAAAAACAAAGGAAGTTAATGAGGAGAAAGAAAGAAAGAGTGACTGCAAAAGAGACGAAGAGTTCTGTGAGAGCATTCACCTGGGCTCTTTGACAAATATGAATGAATTTCTAAAACATACGGATTAAAAGACAGTTTATATGGTTTGTAGTTCTCCTGATGTCCTATTTTTCAATGAAATAATTTTTTTCTTTTGTGTTAGAACTGAATAACAACAAAATGAGTATTTTTAAAAATTTATTTGAACATTGGTGCCCTTTTTTACTCTTCATCTTCATTCTCCCCAGAAGAAAAGAAACAAAATAAACAAAAATGTGAGTAAAACCCTAAATAAAATCCCTTCAATTCTATCTATTGAACCAGGCCAATTTTTGTTTTGTTTTGAACTGCTTCTCTGAAACTGTGGAACATTTAAAACAATAGGAAAATCTTTTACAAACATTTTCATGCAACTCAAAAAAGCCTTATCTTTAATTGCCATCCCTTATTACCTGTTTTCAGTAAAAATTCCCCACTGAGCCTGGTTTCAGTACCTGTCTGTATTATCACATGCCAGCCCACAGAGAGGTCAGCTAGCATTCCTTCACATTTTCACATTGAGCAGTATTGCTGAAGCACTGAAGTGACTTGAAGAAGATATGAAATCTCACCTCCAATAGTCATTCAAACATTTATTTTCCTAAATCCTGCTGCCATTCACTGAGACCTGGCCTCCAAAACCTCTTTGGAGAAGAGAACAGAAATTTTTTTTTTAAAAAGTTACCCTTCTTTCCCTAATTAGGAATTCCAGTGTATTTAATTACCCTATGGAGATTATTTTTTCTCTGTAGATTGCTTTTGTTGTTTCCCATGGAAGCAGGAAATTTATGTTGTGGACATGAACTCATTTCCCTTTTGGCCTGTCATTCTTTCCTTGCTCAGTTCTGCAGCAAAGCCACGACCTTGAGTTTGAGACCATTAGCAATCAATTCCATGATGGATCTGCCTCCAAACAGTATGAGATTCAGATAATCAAGCAGAATTCAGATGTTTATCTCCAGATAAAGCTGGCATTTCTCATAGGGTTTCTGTATTTCTGCCCGTGATCCCTGGGGAATGTGAGTCGTGCAAAAATACAATGGAAAGAAATTACATTACATAAACTAAGCAATGAAGAGAAACTGTGACCGAGCTCCAGGGACCTCTGGAGCCTGGTGTCCAGCACACCATGTCC
This sequence comes from Burhinus oedicnemus, assembly GCA_008921705.1. NCBI lineage: Eukaryota > Metazoa > Chordata > Aves > Charadriiformes > Burhinidae > Burhinus > Burhinus oedicnemus. The sequence continues at coordinate 1,777,964 of VFFE01008410.1, read as the reverse complement.
CTGCTGTCTGAGCTGAACTGGCAGAGGCATAGCCCAGCGCCATGGCTCTCCATGAAGTCACGTCCCAGGGATTTGAGTTGTCTTGGTATCATTTTTTCCCCACTCCTTCTTGCATTAATAAGTGCTGCTTCTGCACCTCCTCTCCTTAACAGCAATGCTCCTTCCTCAGATCTTTGCAGTGGCTCTGCTTTAGGGAGAAGCAGGATCTGATCCGTAACCTGTGGGTCTGGGACAGGCTGGGTTCACTCCCTTTTTATTTTTACTTGCTGTGCAGTGCAACCTGAGGAAAATGACAGCTAGAAGACTGAACTGAATAGCAGAGAGGTGGAGAACAAGATAAGAAAGACCAGAGAGGCTGAAGGGTAGCTTGGTGCTGCATTTTCCTTAGGTTGTACTGTGTTGTTTTTCTTGTCTCCTGGTCTAACAGTTACTTCCTTTGCTGGCAGCTCCCATTTCTCTGAGCACTTCTGAAATGCAGAAAGGCAAAAAAGATTCACGCAGTCTCATATAAACCTCCTAGTGGGTCTAGCAGGAACTGACACTGTAATGACACACACTGGTGCTGCCCTCCCACTCGAGATGAATATTGGGTGAGGCTGATCAGTGGCTCTACCAGGCAACTTACAGAAATAGTCCTAACCTTCATCAGCTTTTCTCTGAAGTTTGTAAGAAACTAATATGTCAGTACAGACTATTCCAAAATCATCAGTTTTTCTCCCTATTTGAGAATTACTAGTGGGGCGCAGTATCCTTTATATAACATCAGTTATGTAAAAGAAGTAATGGAAATTGTTTGGGATGAGAAATGCAGAAGACCTGTGAATGGAGAAACAGAAGACGTCACCGGTGAGGACCGAGGTGTTCTGCCAACTGTGTGTTTGATTATGAAGTGAATCAGATCCATCTGAGCAGGAATGGTTTACAGTAAGTATAAAGAGTGGTGTATTGTGAGAGTAGTTTGAAGGGACAACCTTACACAGAGAAGTGGTGGTACATGTTTAACAACGTGAAAGTATCCAGTACTACCAGAGCAGTAACAGGGCTGAGTGGAACAGAATGTGGTAACTATACGTAATTTATACACATATAATAGACAATTATATTATCTATAGAATGTGTATGTTGAATTATTTCTTCATAAGCAAATTACACAAACACAGTCACTGCACACAGCAGCAATGAGACTCCCTAGGTGTAGAACCATGGGAGAAGGGAGAAATGATTTTCCCTTGCTGAAGTTTTTGGTTCTCGGTAGCTCCTAGAGTTTGAGGCTGAACAAAGCCTCAATAATGCCACACTGATTTGCAGATGTCATGTACCCCAGTCATATAGGCCTTGTGATAGTCTTTGAGAAGTCTATGGCTCAAAGGCACATTTCACAGCTCCTTGCTCTCAGTCACTCACACTGTAAGACTGTGACTTCAAAGGGACATCTGAAAGGAAGTGTTTGGAGGAAAAAAAGGAAAAAGAGAAGAGAAAGATTGTCTGCTTGTCCCTTTTTTTTCTGCTCATGATATAACAGGCTTAAAATACTTTGGTATAACTGCTTCTCAGTGGGTTACTTTTTCCTTCTTACTTTACAAAGACCGCAAAATGAAATTGGCAGTGAGGAAGAAAACAGCTGTGTGATCCCAGTCCAGATGCTGTCATCTTAGAATGGGCTTGTCAAAGAGCAGGCAAGCAACTTTCCATCTCTAAGCAGGCTCCTTGGGTCGAGCTGGAATGATGTCCAAGATAGAGACTCTCAGACTTTCTCATAACAGAACTTTTAGTAGTAGCCTATGCAAAAGCATATACTGTTCCTGCTGCAGATTCAGTCATAAAGTAAGTAAGAAAAGTCTCTGAGGGTTAGTCATACCCTTCCAGGCTATAGGTAGCATCGCTGAAATGATGTTTTCTCTTGTTTCTGAGTGCAAATGAGGTTCAGTCCTAAATTCAGTCCATTGCAAGGCTTTAAACATATTATCCACAACATCAATGTCTTCCGTATAAATGAAGTCCTAAATGGCTTTCATAAAGTGTCTGAACTGTATCTTTTTTTTTTTTATTGGGGTGTGTGTGTGTATAAAACTATCTGTAAAGTAGGATTAAATTCTTTTTTACCTTTTTAATGAGTTAATTTGGGATCTTTCTGTTTTAGTCTGTGATATGCAATGCAATCACATTGAATGGCTGATGCACTGAACGACACTGAATGGTTAAAATGCAGACACTCTTGTTTGTAGAAAGACATAATGGAGGGATTTACAGTCAGGTTAATGTTCAACCTCTTAATCTTTTTAATGTTATGGTTGGAAAATGCCCTTTAAATTTAATTATCTGCTTCTTTACATTTACTACTTTGCAAATGAGCATTTAAAAATGTCAGTCATCTCTCTTTACCGAGATCTATAATAATTTTGTATGCACTCATAATGATGCTGGTCATCCTAAACAAATGCCACTCAACCCACCATGCCACTGACAGCATCATTTATTCTCCTCTTAATTGTCTGAATTTTGCATATCTCAGACCATGTAATTCAATGAATAGTGTGTTTTCCCCTTTACCCCACCACATATTAGAAGCATTTCAAATCTTACTAGATTATGGTTCTGCATCTAAATGAAGAGCCTTTTAGTAACCTAGGTAGTAAAATCTCAGTAACTAATTGGGGATGGGTGGCATTGTCCTGAGAAAAGAATTATTCCAGAAAAAGGTCAAAATTGTTTATTTTTAAACAAATAGAAAAAAAAATCTCAGGAAGTAATATAGTATGAAGTCTACATAAGATACAAACTATGTCAGTATATTATCTATACTGTCTTATCAATTTCTCAAATGTTTGGAAGAGCAGGCAACAATTTTTGAATTTCTTTCGTGGAGGGTATTGTGGGGGGGTCTGCTGTTTTTAAAAACGGTTGCCATTCTGACTGTCAGGAGAAAGTTGAAAACAGCATTGGTGTAACTATGTGACAAGGATGGGCCCTCTAGGAATAGATGGCAAGGAAATATTTACCAACACGGCGGCCAACAGTATCCAACACCCTGCCTCATAATATCAGCTAAGACAATCCAGGCTGACCACTATCGTCAGCTAGATGGTCTATGGAGAACGACAACATAATTAAGTCAAAAAATAACTGGATATCTTCCCACTTCTCATACTCCTACATACAGGAATAAGAGGCTCCATGGGGGCCTGGGAACTCTCTGCTGAGACAGAAAGGAAAGTGAAGAGTGGAACCATCGCTACTTCATTTCCACCAACATTCTTGCTTATGTTTCTAAGACCTGACACAAAGGATGACTCAGTTATCCACACAGTCTGGAAACATGCAGGGGACAAAAAAATGTAAAGGATGTGGAAAAATACAGGACAATTCTTTCCTTACATCTTACACAGAAGTGTATTAATTCTTTCTTTCATTATCTCCAAGGTAGGTATTGCAAATGCATAATCCATTTACATCAAAGATAACACATTTGAATTGCATCACCTGTGCAAAGAAGATCAAGCATCTGAAAGATGGTATTCACAAATAACACAATTATATCTGGTAGTAAGACAAATGTCTTTTCTAGCTACTCCTGCTGGGTCTTGTGATTTATTTAATTCATACCCCACACTTCTGCACAATTTGTTTATAACTGAACATAGTAACACAGTTCATGACTATTTTCAACTAGAGATTTGGCAGAGAGATTAAGAGAACCAAACTCTTACACTTTTCCTGGCAGAGTCTCTTCTTGCTGCCTTGTAGTCTTCACAGGTGGTTTGTTGCTTTACATCAATGGACTGGTTTAGTGCTCCAGATAGTGAGAAACTGATGTAATTTACCTTGAACTAAGCAGAGCAAATATGCCTTAAACTCCCATGTAAATACACACGGACTTCGAACACAAATAGAAATTTGAGTTTCAGGCTTTCTATCAAATTTGTCATGAATTTGATAGATGCACTTAGCTTGAGATACCTTCTGTTCTTTCAATACTGGAAAACAGGGTGATATTTGACAACAAGTAAATAAAGATCCAGTGTATTCTGATGCAAAGAGTGTACTGGCATTTGGCTGAGAATAAAGACGGTGTAGTAAAAGGAGGAAAAGCTCATAGGTTTCATAGTTTCTCTTTTGCAATCTTGTGATGCGCATTGGGCTTCTGTGGTCAGAATGTGGTTCAATCTACCTGTGTTTGTTACAGTCAGTATAAAAATAAAGTTTATGAGTAAATTCAGATGGGTGAGCCAAAGGTTCTGGTTTTGCAAGGCTCTATACAGGAAGTGACAAAAAGTATTTGAGTTTTTTTGCTTTCTGAATAGGAAGCTCATAAAGTTGTTTTCAGATTTACAAGCAAACTGGCCAAGGCAGTAGTATTAACAACGGGAAATGCCAAGAAGTTTAGTGCTTCACTTTAGATAAAGAGTTGATCGTTAGGATGCTCATATATAACTTTCTTAAGCCTTTGAACTCAAGACTGCTCATAAGAATGTGGCATTTCTTGTTCCTTGGACAGCCAAGACACACTGTTTGGGGCTTCCTCTCTTTCATCACCTCAGAGCCCAGGAAAGGGACAGTGGAAAGTCTCCTGGGAGAAAAGCTAAACAAAAGCTCTCTCCAGCCTCAAAAGAACAGCTTGAATAACTTGCCATGAATAAGGTATATTTGTCTCTCCCTACCCAGGCAGGTTAAAAAACAGTTGAGGTTTAAGAAATGTTTTGAATTTTTGTGAGGTTTTTTTTTAAATGCTTTTGTCAGCAATGAAAGAGTCAGCCCACACAATTTTGCCTCGCCAGCCTGAGTGGTTAACAGTGTTCTAACTCTGATGGGACTGTTTCCTTCACAGGGAGAAACTGGCAACACAAGTCAACTGCTTGCTAGGGAAATTTCCGTATTTACAGGGGTTCCTTCTGTTTCCCTCATCGTGGCTGGCAAGAGCACTAACAAAGTCTGTCCCTGGCAGGCACCCTGCAGGGGCCTCTGTGCCCCAAAAGCCCTCTCCTTGATTTCCACAAAAAACATGTTGAAGCGACATCCGTCTCCCCCTGCCTCCAGCCCAGGCATAGCCTCTCATCACCAGCTCAACCCTTCAGACTGCAGCTAGGCAAGTGCCTCACATCATGTATTTCCCCCCTGTGTAGTCTGCAGCTGGGACATCTGGGGAAGGACTTCACTAACCAAACAGGCTGCCGTGCCCCATCCACTGAGCTTAAAACATTGTGTCTTGTCCCTCTTGGCATTAACGTGGTTTGTTGTTATCTTTGGGGACAATGGGCTGGCCAACGGCTTGCTTTAGTACCTGTTAGCTCCTGATGCCTTAATTGGAAGCAAGCATGATATGGTGAGCCGCTGCACGGTTTCACTGAATTTATGAGTGAGTTTCAGCTGGGATTGCTTCTGGAGCAGCTGGGCAGTGCCCAGCACAGCAGGGTCCTTACCCTGTCTGAAGTCTTGTGCCGTAACCAAGGTATCGATTAGGGAATAATTGTGTTCATAACGGACAAATCATAAAATCATAGCAAAGGTATATGGAGAGATCTTCTGGTCTCCAAAAGAGCTGCAAACGTGCTTCTCTCAAGGTTAGTTTAGTTACAGTTCTTAAAAGCATCTGTGACTTGTCTATTGAGTACTTTCGGCAGATTAGACTTTGTTATTTGTACAGTTTCATTCAGATTATTACTAATATTTGGTAACAGTTACTCTCCAAGATTTCACCCACTTCCTGTTTTCACTGTGGCAAACATATCAGCTAGACAGAAAAGGAAATTTTCAACAGGTACCTGTGAGGATCTTTCAGTATAACTCCAACCAGCACAGCTAGCTAAGCAACACAACCCGCCTCCTGCTACTTTGAGAATATTCAGAAGATACCTGTGTGCCTTTTTCTCTCACAGGACACACGCAGGAAATCTGTGAACAAAAAGCAAATGCAGCCCAGTGTCAGATATCTCTGGCATCTGCTTTTTCACACAGCGGGAAGGTTCTCTTGTGCATTGTGTATCTGATCCTACTCTGCTCAGCTGACACCATCCTGATTCAATATTGAGTGTTTCCTTCCTTTTAAGGAAGGGAGTTGAGTGTTTTCCTTCCTTCCTTCCTCCCTTCCTCTTACAACCTGGACAGTGATGCTTTATTCCTATTTTGTAGTCTTGGTTACCTCCTCTTGTCCTACTATTTTTATTCAAGTAGCTGTTATATCACCAACAGTGACAGCCACTACTCCACAAAATACAAAAGGTGGTTAGGGCTAATCACTATTCCAGCAATTATTTTTCCTGCTTCCTTAAAAGGAACCTGTTCCGCAACATATAGACAGAAAATCAAAAACCCACAATGCCTGCAAAGTATAATCTCTCTTTGTGTGTGTATGTATGGAATGCATATTTATATTGTATTGTAGTTTTGTTATTTCCTATCCTTTTTGTCCTTTACAGATATATTTCTCGATGCAGTTGATCGGTGTTGCATTTGTTCTTGTTTATCTGTCTTCTTGTCATGGTGTACACAAGGGTTTTGGACAGAACTGTGAATATTAGACAGAGGACAGTAAATCCAATATAATCCAAATTATACGAGCTAATCAACAATAACCAGTGTTACTGTCAGAAAGCGCACACCCATTGAATGTGCAGCGTCTCTGATGTCTCTTCCTCTATATTGTTTGGTTTTGAGATTCAGAGAATTAATCTGAGCTCCCTCTGTAACTAACAGAGCTATCTATTAATGACAAAAATGCACAGATAATATTTGCTTGTGTTAGATTCACTTCATCTGCTCTGCAAACATGCTACTTGGGTGCAGGTTCATATTCTTAAAAATGAATTAAATGTCAGAGTGCTCATGAGAACAGCAACCACTGGGAGGATATTGCAGAATTTTCATGGAGTTGTGAATTTCCACCCAACAGCACTGGCAGTGGAAGCCTGACTTGGAGAGTGCTGAGAGCAGGGGTCTAATGTATAGGCTGCATTACTCATCCTAACTCCAATTTCAGAGCCTGAAATCTCATGGTAAATTGCTCTGAAAAAAATCAATAGGTCAAAATCCCTGTGTATGCCAATGGCAAAACCGCTGTTGCTTTTGGTAAGTTCAGGACTTTCCTGCAAAAAAAGAAAAAAACAGGATTGGTGCCTGGGGACTAGTCCCAGTTAATAGTTTTATTGGATCCAGAGTTACATTTTTCTGTTCCCTGCTGTAAACTGTCATGGGATCATGCTTGCTATTCATCAATTAAGAGAAAAATCTGTCTCCAGTACCCCTTTGTAACATTCAGTCTCCGACCAAGAGTTTTCTTCTTCAAAAAGGACAACACTTCTTTTTTCTCCCCTTTGCACAGGGTCATGCAAAACTACCTGGGACTGTGACTGTTGCCAGGCAGTTGGCACACATAATGTATTGCAAAACAGATATGCAAAGTGTAACTCTGGGTTCTGGATTGGAGCCTAATGGGCTTCCAAGTATCCTAGAGCTGTAGATGCAGTCTGCTTTGCAGACTTTTTTCCACGTGGGTTTATGGGACAGTGTTTCCCCACTTTTAAGCACCTGCTGCAGTTCACCCAACACTTTCTGTTTATGGCCAAATGGATCTTTCTGTGTATAACCATTTTACATGCATAAAGTAACATGGAATCCTTAACTGATAAAAGCACTTTGTAAATGACAGAGGCTAGCAAAAGCATCATAACAAAGATCATAGTAATAGTATTATGAACAGACATGATAAGCAGCGGAACAACTAAGGAATAATATCTCATCTTTGCCATTCACCTATTCTGTGGAAGAGATGTGGATAACAGACATTCCTTTATAAACTTGAAATTAAGACTGTGGAAATAGCTGCAGGGAGAAGAGCTGGTGGGATGCGATGGGATGGGATGGGATGGGATGGGATGGGATGGGATGGGATGGGATGGGATGAAGAAGGTCCTGGCAAAGATGAGGTCATACTGCAAACAGAAGTTGAGGAAATAAATTACATGAATGCCATGGGCAACTGTTTCTCTGAATAAAACAAAATAGATCTAAATCATCACAATTTTTACTCAGTCTTGTCACTGAGGGAGTAAGACAAAAGAATGAATAAATATCAGAAAAACGAATTGAACTCCATCACATTCACTCTCCCACCTCCTAGAAAAGAAAAACAATGTTCCCTGTAGTCTTAGTAGTAGATTCAGACTTTTCTTGAGCTCCTTTATGCCACTCCTGTGGTGTAAGGTAATGGAAAAGCTTCCAGTCAACTGAATATTTTCCCCCTGCTGGAAAAGCTCTGGGTGGCTTAGACCCAACATTTAAAAACACTTAAAAATGTGAATAACTTCAAGATACCACAGGTGGCCACATCTAATGGTTTAACACAAAGGGCACTAATTAAAGTTCTCTCTGTGTAAAAGGAAAGGCAAAAGGCAATGCTATATATGTGTTTCCCTTTCAAAATAATAATAAAAAAAAATCAATGGGGACTACAGGAAATTTCTAGGAGAACTGCTGAATGGAAGATTGGTTCTTTCAGTTCAGTTACTGAACCCATACAGAGTGGCAGAAGCAATGCAGCATTCCCAGGGGCAACTGGGCTCTGCCTGCAAGACTGGGGTTAAGAATCATCACTGGGAGAAATGTGGTCTTTCCTCCTTCAACTCACGTTGCTTTCTGCTCTGATTCCCTGAGTTTTACCCTGTGGTGGTGGTGGCTGTCTTCCAATGGGCAGTGGCTTTGAATACCTCCTCATTTCACATCAGCCACGAGACAGAAGGTATGTCCAGAGAGGACTGTGTCCAGCAGACCAGAAGTATCTGTAATCCACCAAAGTTTTATAATAAAATATGCTTTTGTCTAGTGGCTGATGAATCTTTGAAAGTAGTCTGAGAGAAAACCATAGGTCTAAGATCAGTGACAGAGGATATACTATTTGATAACCTGTGAGGGGAGGTTAAGGGAAATGGGTTTGTTTAGCTTGAAGGAGAGACGGCTTTGGGGTTACCTGTTAGCAGCCTGCCAATACGTACAGGGAAGCTACTGACAAGATCGAGCCAATCTTTTTATAGTGGTGTGTGGTAGAAGGATGAGAGAAAACAAGCATAAGCTTTTGGTGGGATTTAAGGGAAAATTCTTTCACCGTGAGCACAGCAAAGCAGTGGACCAGGTTGCCCAGAGATCTTGTACAGGCTCCATCCTTGGAGTTTTTCAAGACACAACAGATAAAACCCTGAGCAACCTGGTCTGAGCTCGACACTGACCCTGCTTTGAGCAGGACATTGGAGTAGAGACCTCCTGAGGCTCCTTCCATGTGAACTATTCTGTACTTCTGTGGTTATGTGATTCTGACATATGCCATGAAATTCGCAGGTACTATATACCAGAGAAACAGGAAAACATATCCCTTTGTTTAATATGGAGTCAGATATTATGAAAGCAGCCCATATGATTGTGCAGAAAGCAGTCTGGAAGTCTGGCAAAAGCACACTAGAGAGAAAAAGAAATCAACATAATGCAGATCCTTGGCTTCTTACTCAGAGGTGACACATACAAGTCAAGGCTCCTGCAGCATCTGGTCTGCACTAGAATTAATTGCCCCAGGGTTTGCCCAGGGGGAGTCACCAGCCTGTTAGCCTGCCATGTGGGACGTCTGCTGCTTCCCAGGAGCCAAAGCTAAGAGATTGCCCCAGGGAATCAGAAAGCAATTCCCCCTACCCCGATTTCCACAGCTCTGACCTGTTTTTCATCACCAGTTACCCTTTGCAATCAGTCTGAAAGAAAGGGACCCCAAGGGTGGATGAAAGGGCCCATAGAGAGCAGCTTAGGGAGCACAGATCAGACTCTTCCAGCTCTGCACCACTTCCAGAGTTTTCCTGGTGCAATGCACAATGTGACCAGGACATCTATGATGGGAGCAAAGCTGTATGCTGGTGAAACTCAACCACAAAAGTGACCGCTCAGGTATATACCTCAACTCATATCAAAGTAAAAGGCCTTTAAGCACAGGTGAATTAGGCCCCATGCTTGCCCTTAAACCTTATTTCTTTCCTTGCCCTACCACAAGTTCACATACCTGTTGTAATGAAGCAAATGAGAAGATCCCAAGCTCTCTACTGTCTTCCAAACAAGTGCTAGCTTATGCATAAGCTAGAGAAATTACTGTTTTGGCAGGCCCTAGCAGATCCACAGAATACTAGTGAAAAGGATAACACAGGTAAGCCTTTCCATCTCTGTTACATGATGTGTATCTTTTCCCATCCCTTCAAATTGCTTTTACCAGCAACAATGACAGCTGTCCATCTCTGGTCCCAAGCATGCAGGCCTTGAAGGACCAGCTGTTTCCTCTCTGAGTATAATAGCCTTGACATGAATGCAGTCTGCAATGATGATTCGGCTTAGATTTGTTTTCCAGTGTAAAGGCTCAGCACAGAAGCTTCAAGAAGATTAACCACATACAGTTCAACCACAAAGGCTTGCAGGAAAGTAGCCAGGCTCATTGTATTATCATTTCAGCTGTTAACATGCTGGTCCTGATTTTCATCCATCGTTGAAGAGGATGAGGGTGTACAGACTCACTCCATTTGAAGAATAGTCCAAAAATGACACTGATGTTCAATGAATAGTTACCTCCATAATTAGTCCAGATCTGATTAAAACCCAGCCAGATCAACATTCTCATTTTATGGCTGTCCTAATAATATCAGAAATATACATTGCAAAATACTTGAGTATGAAAGAACTGGGAGGGTGTGTCAGGGCAGAACCATTACACTAGATGTGATGATGATATTGCACATGGTGACACATAGCTTTGAAGGAACAAGGGTTTTGCAGTAAAAGCAATGACTTAGATTGAACTTTTCTGGAATCAGCGTCTGTCCGTCAAAAATGTGGGCACAGCGCATCACCCCTGACATCAAAGGTACCCCAGGCACCCGAATCCTACTGGTTATGGCAATCTGTTTCTCCATTTCAGTCTTCTGTCCGTGCATTTTATCTTTCTCCTGCTCCAAGTTTATCTTGCAACTCAGACCTGAAAGATCTACAGGGCATGGGTGATCTCTCACTCACATTTGAGCAATGCCTGGTACAATAGGTCTTTAGGACACGAGAGCTAGTATATAACTACACGGAGTGCCACGGTTCAAGTTACAGGAGGGAGCTGCAGGTTTGTTCGCCTTTTCACTTGCTTGTTTGTTTTCAGGCAGGACATCCAGTGAAACGGGCAAAGGCTGAGTTTATTTTTAGCTCTGTGCTTCCCCATTGTTACACAGAGCCTGCGCTTGCTGGGAACTGGTGGGATTGTTGGGCACATCACTGATAGCAGGTATTTCCACGTACACACACAGAGCTTTTGCTAAAAGGAGGGCTAGAACAATGCTCAAAGATAAAGCAGGGTCTGAGAGAGGAGTAAAGGAAGATAAGAGGATTCATTTAATGCAGTGGAGCTGAGCTAAAACCTGGATCAGAGCCTTGAAACGATACCATGAAGTTGGTGTGAACCTGGCAGAACTGGCCCAAGTAAGACTGCTAAATAATAAGTGAGTCATGCTTATCATTCCCCTTCTCTTTCATCTTTATGTGCTGAAGGTAAGCAAGACCTTATTCGATATTGCTATGTTCAGTGAAACAGTAAATAAGCAAGTGTTGAGCTCGCGCTGTAATAACAAGAACTGGCAAGAGCCTGACAGGTTTGCAGTATTTTCCCTAAAAACAGCAAGAAAAACTAAGAACCCCACCACCCCCAACTGTTATTACTTTCTTTATATATTAAACTACTCTGGAAACAGATAATCTCTTCAATCCTTATATATGATTGCCTCACCTGCCTTGAAATGGGAGCCATTAGCACTTTGATAAACGGACTGTAAAGTTCCTGATATCCACTGTAGCGTCTTTAACACCCCTGTATCACCAGCCACCATCCAGTTTTGTAACGTCTGCAGCACTTTAATTCCCAGTGAACCACTGGGAATTCAGAGGAATTCAGCCTCCTACAGAGAGTGTCATTGGGGGGTGGTGTCTCTTTCCTCCCTCATCAGGGTGAAATTAGGCCAGTGCCACAAAGTGTTTTATCAGTTTACTGGAAGTGGAACCCAACAAGTCCGAGTTTTAAAGATGAACTTCCATCATGTCCCAGAGCCAGATTCTAGCACCTCTTATCTTTTCTATGTGTTTAGGTGTCTTGCCTGCTTAGGCATTTTCGTAAGCCCCATTAAATTACTATATACATCTTTAGATACATGAATAACTCAATAATCATAGAATCATAGAATGGTTAGAGTTGGAAGGAACCTTAAAGATCATCTAGTTCCAATCCCTCTGGCCTGGGGAGGGACATCTACCACTAGACCAGGTTGCTCAAAGCCCCATCCAACCTGGCTTTGAACGCTTCCAGGGATGGGGCATCCACAACTTCTCTGGGCAACCTGTTCCTGTACCTCACCATAATACCTGATCCTAAGCCTGAAAATAATCCTAGTGCTGTCAATGGGACTGCTTGTGAGCAAAATCTCATTTCAGACTGCCCCACGGGGTGTGTAGAAAGTATAGTATCTGTAAAAGCACAAAATGGAAGTGTTCTGGAATGTTTTCATCCAGTCAAAAAGTGCTGGGGAATATCAGAAGGAAGATTCTAGGGGAAAAAAAAGACAGACTGAAAAATATCCTCCTTTCTCTAATTGGGTTGTAAGTGAGGAATTATACCACATAACTGTGTTGTTAATTTAAGTTTCTATTTAGTGTTTTAATTAATCTTTAAACTGTGGATCTAGCACCCAATATTAACATTCAGCTTTTTTCTGAATACTGCAAAGAGATTACTTCTGTGTATTTGCAGAAGTAGGCTATCAAGGTTTAATTTTGAGGAGCCATTTGAATATTATTGTAATGAAAAAGGTTTGCAAACCCAGGGAAGATTTTTCTCCCTGATGACAACACATCTCAGATGCTTTTTTAGGAGGTCAGCTCATGACTCATCCAGAAGACATTTTACCTCATCACTTTATGCAGGCCTTTCCAATACAGTTTTTATGAGTGCTCCATAAAATAGCTTTAATGAAAACAAGGATTTAAATATTTTTTTCTGTTATTGCATATTCACAGGTAATTCTGTATGGTATACAGGTTTTTAAAACACAGTTTCTTCTTAAAGCCTTTCTATCGCAGTTTCAGCCCTTGTCAAAATTGTTAACATGCTTTTAGTTTAATCTTGTATTTCACTGAAGAGTTTTGAAATTGCCTGAGATGTTCATGTGAAGAGGAAAAAAGAAAAGTACTAAGGTAATAGGTGGATATTGTGCAAATATTCCCATGGTGAGTGTTACAGTTAACATTATAATGTTACATTACAGCTAAGACATTATAATGTTTCACTATTCCAATCCTAAAGAAAGGTAAAGACTGTTGCTTCCAGAAGAGCTGCATCCTTCCAAACATGGAAAGCAACCCTGAAAGCTGGTCTTTCTCATCAGCCACAATGTGAGTGAGTCATGTCATACACTCCCCTGCATCAGAGGGGACTTACAGTTTTAACACCTCTAAAAATCACTGTTGCTATTTGCTACCGGGTCTTGGATTTACCAGATCTCATTTATTTTGAGAAAATGACCTCTCTCATAGGGCAGCTACTGTGGAAAAAGTGACTCTAGTTTGTACTGGTGACTTCCCTACAGCGTCACATGCTCATCTTTCCTGTTTTGCCTCTGTACTTTTATCACTGAATTATTTGCTCAAAAATCATATTCGGTTGCAGTCTGGTGTACACTGGAATCTATTTCTTACCCATATTTTGGTGAAGTATTTCTGCATTGCCTTCCTGACAAAATTCTGCTGCTGTGGATAGTGTGTGTGTCAAACAGCAGCTGGTGATCAAAGAGCAGCATGAAAGATGGAGCCAGTAACATGATGGAAGGAATGTGAGGAATGATTGTGCCTCCGTAGGGCAGAGAGAATTTGGTATGATTCCTTGCCAGATGTGAAACTGCAGCAAGGAGTTTGAACTGGTCAGAGGAGGGAAGCACAGGTATGGTAAAGAGGTAAAGAGCAGTAATCTTAGGATGAAGATGAAAGAAATTATAAGGGATATGCTAGACAGTAGAAGGACAAAAGTAGCAATATAGCAGAATACAAAGGAATAAAAGAAGAAAAAACCATGAAGCCAAGGAAAGGTAAACCAGACCTGAAAGCTATGTATCTTGTGATACACAGAGAGAAGGAAGTAGGGAAAAAAAATTCAGAGTGAGACACAGCTATAAACTAGATTTTTAAACTGTGTTATTGGCTTATGGCTAGTTCGTACAGCAGGCAAGGTATCCTGCTGTTTCTGATTATAGGAAGGGTGATAGATGATAGTTGCACAGATGAACAAATTCTTAATCCCTCCCTCCAAAAAAAACCCAAAACCCCAAACCCTTACCTTGTGTTATTATTATCAAGATTGCATTGTCTACATATGACCTGACATCTTTTAGTCAGGCCATATGTAGGCAGACACAGTGATATTATTTTATGCAGGGTTCCTATATGTTTATTCTGAGAACCAGAGTAACCCTAGGAGATAAAAACTTAAGGAACTGTGTAGGAATCGATGTTGGGAGAGCACCTGGTATTCATGCAACAAAACATTAGCTCTATACATAGTATGATGTTTGTAAAACCTAAATTTTCATTATTACTCATTCACATTTGCTGTCCTTTACAAAAGGTATTGGAAAGCATAATGCACAACACAGAAGGAGAAGATCAGAAATATCTCAAGGAATTTCTGCTCTTCTTGATCAATTTTAATATGCTTTGACAGCACTGATTTGGTAGTTTTTAGTATGGATACCAGCTAGACTGTCATCTTAACCACCTCTCTTTTGCTTTAAAAAATCTGTCAGTGAATCTAGTTACAGAACAACTTCCTTGAATGTCTATACATTCTGATTCATTAATTCATCCATTTCCATAACTGGTCCTCTGATGCCATTTGAAATAAAACTGCTGAAAATATTCCAAACGCATTTGCTTCCCTAAAGATTGTTTGATGCACACTCCAGTGTGTTCCATCGTTTGTATCCACTAAGCTGTGCACCGTGCCTCTCTGTTCTGTTGTTTGCCATCCTCCCTGGAGATTAGCAAAGATAAGTTATTTAGGTTTTGATGACTCCACAGGGCTGCTTTCAAAGTGGCATTTTTTTTTTCATGGTCATTTTTTCTACTCAGAGAAAATATCTTTCCTTCTGCAACAAACTTCTGAAACACATTCTGCCTGATATTTGTTTTTCCTGTTAGTCTTTACCTCCACTTTTGTAGACATTCAGGAAATTAAAGTGCCAGTTCTGAGACCTGAAGGGCTGTGGTGCTTAGAAGGTGTTTAAGAAATGTCTTGTCAAATGGTTAGTGTTATTTGGTTTCAGAGCAACTCCCCTACGTTTGGCTGCTCCTCCTGCAAACATTTGTACAAACTTTCTGAAGCGTTCTCCGAGTCCAGAAAAAGACTCTTAGTGGCTAGTGCTCCAGTCTGTCACTTGTAACTGCTCAATGTTATGTCTCCAGTTCCAGTCCTCCACCATCAGTAGTGCCCCTGTGAGCTAAGGTAGCTTTTTGGAAAATGATACTTGTGTCTGCAATTTGTTGAGCTCTCAGGTCATGCTAGCCCTCTTTCCACCTGTTACTGAAACAAGTAAACTGAGGCACCAGATATCTGAAGGAATCTATCACCTGTAACCCCTCAGTTATCTTCAAGAACGTGGCAGTAGCATTCAGCAGTGTAAGTAGTGTTCCCTGATCACTGACCCCACTCCCTTAGTCATGTCAGCTGACAGATGCCTAGTAGAAACCTATTTGGTTATTTCCTCCTTCCCTTTCTTCGGCCTTCCAGGCATTGCATGACCAGTGGCTCTACCACGTCTTTCTATTCTGCTGTTACTCAGCAGTCTGCCAGACTCTGTTGGGAGTCTACCAGCTGAGATTCCTCAACAATTTCACTGTCTAACATTCACACTCTGCCACTTGGTATGTCAGAAGGATTAGAAGCAGGTTGCCTCACTGAAGTGCTCTTTACCCTGAACAGTCTGTGACTACCACAGATCCTCTTCTTCCTATGCTTACTCACCTATTTGATGTATTTTCAGGGTCTCAAGAATTGCTCCAGATGATCATCACTTTGTGTTACATATTCTAAAAATATTTGATTGCTGCCCAGAAAACTTGTTAAACTCATGGTCTAAAATCTCCGTTATGACACTTAGATTATTTCATTCCTTAACAACGTCATGAATACTTGAAATACCACTTTAAAGTATACCTTAAATAGGGAAGCTCATGATTTAAAGAAAGTTACAGTTATCACATTCTTACTCTTTAATTCTTCCTACAACTTCTTTGCAAGAAATTGTACATTATGGTAACTAATTTGAATCCTGTAAAGGAAGTCAAAGCATGGTTGCTCAGAGTAATATAATTTTTTTTAATTTCCTGGCGTATCTGATAATATTCCATAGGAACCTGAGCAGCTTTCTGCAAAGAATATTCTGGTTTTCTGAACTCCCTTATGTTTGAGTGGCCGAAATTGTGTACTGAATAGCTGTTATTTAGTATTCATATTCCTTCTCAACCACAGAGCACCCAAGAATGTGAAAAAAGATATTCCTGAAAAGAAGCAGCTGAAGTGCCTTTGTCCAGGGACTGTTACACAGATTGCTCTGGTTTGGTTATTGGGACCCAGTGTAATGGCAGCTTTAGAAGGAACAGATGCTGCATCAGAAACCCAATGAGAAAAAGGAAGAAGATGCAAGGCTGAGTCCCCAGTGACAACAGCTTCTGTTTTAATGGCAATACTCATGATGAGACACTGTGCATAAGAATGGGCAGGGTAATGCTGTTTAGCGCATTTCCAAGGGACACAAGCCACCACAACAGAGATTTTCATTCATTCCAGTCCAAATTTTTTCAGTGTGGTGGACTTCAGGATCAACAGGAAAGAGTCCATTCTGGATTGTCCCAGGAAATCGTGATGTGCCGTGTTTGTCACATGCCTACAAACAAGAGTCATATTTTTCAGCAATGGGGTAATGCCTGTCTTCAGAAAAACCCAATTAGTGATAACCCATGTTCACTATTACTGTCAGTGGAATGCATTGGCTTATGAGATATTTCCAAGATAAAACTGGAAACAGACTGATAACGGAATAGTGTCTAGTAGGGGATTTGACTTTTGAAAAGCAGCTGACAAACATCTAAGACTTCTGAACTCTGGCATGATCTAGTCAGCATACCTACTTCTGTTGACTTGCTTTTCTTGTTTGTCAGAACTGTATGCAAAGCTTTACTGATTGCAATTAAAATTACTTTCAAATCTATCTGGAAATAGAGAGGAACATACATGGCAGGATATTGCAAGCGAGATGTGTGACGTATGTCAGCTTAGAGGAGACTTCCTCTCCGCTAGCAAGGAGGACTGAGCCTGCTACCTTCATGTTTTACAGTCACTTCTGTGTTGACTGTAATGGTGGGGATAACAACCTTTACTGACATTGCCAGCCCTGTGAAGGGTGAGGAATGAGTAACTTCCTTTTCTGAAATTTCATGAGCCTACTCAGGATTCTCCACTCCAGGATTATGCAATTATTGTAGGAAGAAATAAAGAGTAAGAAAATATGAAAGCCAAAGAGGGAGAAAGTCCTTGTCCATGGACAAGAATAAAAGCCATGCAGGTGGAATGGTATCATGGCAGAGGTTTAAGGGTCTTGCTGTGCCAGCGTGCAGTTCAATAGCTGGCTGCCAGCAATGGTTAGTGGTTTACTGGTTAATTACTGCAAAACAAAAGAAGGATGCAGGAGAGAGTTTTCACACCTATAGCAGTTGATGTTTAATTGTGGTACCTAAGTTAGCAAACTCTTCTTCAGCTCTGCAATGAGTGAAGACAGAGACATTCTTTCACAGTGATTTGGCTCTTCAGAGCTCTGAATAGGCCTCCTGAAGTCTTTCTCTCTGCTCTCTCTTAGGCTTCTAAAGCCAAGCACCTCAGTTGGGTGCCTGGGGATGTGGCGCATGAATCCCCACCATGCCAAATAGTGCACTGTGCCGCTGTTATCCAGTTTAGTTCTAGGGAGCATTTCAATCTCTCATCTTTGTCTTATCTCCCCTGCACGACGTGTGCAACCTCATCTGGAGAAAAATGACAATCAAGTATGTTATAAATACCTTGAAATGAATGGAGTAAACAGCATGGCAATAAAGCTGACCAGCCAGCCTCCCTTGTAAGATGCTTTTTATTACGTTCAGCTGCAAGTGTCATTTCCCTAATGCTGCCCATTCATCTTGTACTGGGTTACAAGTCAAATCTGCATGCACTCCTGCTCTCTTGGGGGTAGAGAGATCCAGCATTGGCCAGCTCAGGGCAAATAAACTGCGTCATAAAACTGCAAGGGTTCCCCCATAATTTATTCTCCTGACTTTTTGTTTTGTTGCCATGGAGTAGACGACTGCAACTGGACGTTCCTCAAATGCATTGCCTTGGCACGTCAGGCAGCTATGCATCGTTTATTTGAGATGCCACAGCAATAGCAGATGGATTCTGGGTGGAAAATAAAAGCTATAATATAGCCTAAGCAGTGTGCAGTGGTAACATAGTCGAGGGCAGATACAGCAAAATGGAGTTTACCTGCTACTGAAGTAAGCAGTGTAAATTTGCCAGTACTCCACTGGTGTGGTAACATTCACCTGGGAGTAAAAAGAATACATTTATGTGTTTTGTGACAGGAGGAGGAACAAAGAAAGGAGAAAAATTCCAGCACATTGCTGTAGAAGATAATAGTGGAAATTTCTATGAAAGCAGTAGCTCAATTTCTCACCCTGAGTCAAACAGAGGCAAAAGGTCAGTGAATGCAGCGATGGCAGCCGTGATGGCAGTTCAGTATCTGTTTCAATCAGTGGCAAAGTGACTTTGCCCTCTTCAATCTTTCGACATGAAGAACGAGTGCCTTGATTTTTAGCACTTAATGAAACTAAACCATGCCCAGCTCTAGAAAGGTCAATAAACCTTTCTGGTTAATATATTTCAGAAACCCAAATCAAAACATCTAGCTAATCTCAAATCCTAAAGCAGATACTTCCACAGCTCCACAATATTTACATCTTGTAATCCTGGGACTACAGCAGACAGAGACTTTTGCTCTTTACTATAGAAGAAGCTTTCCTGCTCCTTGTTTTCCTCTTGAGTCATGAAAAATTCCCTGCTAGAAAAGATCCAAGCACAACTCACATTTCCCTTTTCATACCCTGGTTCATTTATGGTTTCCATTACCTCAAAAGTTAGCTTAAATGTTTCCTGTTGTCCAACAAGTGAGTAAATAAATAAATAAGCAGTTTAACTACAAGGGAAAGAAAAGCTTCATCCCAGTGTTCACCACAAAGTACTCTAAACAATCTGTTTCCAAGCTGTATAATGGCTACACCGAGTTAAGATTCTTGTCTCTGAACATTTCAGATCAAAATGTCTTTCACCTCTACCAAAGGTTTATTTAGTTTACCTACTGAGAGATCAGAGACTGCCACTGTCTACCTTGGAGAAAAAAAGAAAGGGATGCAGTGATCATGTGAAATGCATGCAGCATCAGAGAGAGGTTAAACTGGATGCTTATTTTGCCCCATCCCTCTCAAATAGGAGGACTTTAGAGAAATTTGAAACTCCACAAAAATGAATCTGGTACAAGGAGATGGATTTTCATAGACCTGCACTGCCACAAGAGAGGTTTATGATCATCAGCATTTAAAAAAGGCTGAACATACGTGCTGATAATGAGTATATGTAAAATGTTCATAATACAAAGTTGCAAGGTGCAGGGGGAATTGGCATGCTTGTCTTCTGACTCATCTGCGGCTGGATTTCAGGTTAGGACAATTTCTAAGCAGTCTGACTTACACAGATTTTGGGTTCATTTTTTTTTCCTAGTAACAGCTATTCATCTTGGTATTTGTTTAGGAGCTTCTGATATCTCTGATAAAATTATTTGAAGCGCTATTGGACACTAGCAGAGGGAGGATTAAAAACTCACTGGGCAAGTCCTATGTTCCTGTAGTCCAACACTGTTTGGCTAGCACATGATCACCCCTGACCATGCACGTTAGATGTCCCAAAGATGCCTTTCTCTTGAAGAAATATACTCCCCCTCTGCGTCCTTGTGTGCTCTAGGGACCTTAGCTGAGTCCTACTCTGAGGATGAGGCAGGAAGGCTTGGAGGGGATAACATACTGGCTTTTGTAGCTGCAAGTACTTACACTGACATAATTGCAATTATTAATAGCGGTGAAACAATGTGCCCAATCTATAATTTGAGGTAATGTTTGGCAACTTGAGAAATATGAATCATGAATCATTCATTAACTGAGTAATGCTTTTATTTAGTTAGAATAAATTTTTAGATGTCCTCTATTATTTTGTTGTGTAATTTAAGGTCATCAGCATTATTTTTTTATATGTTATAATTACATTGAGGTTATATGCAATTTCCACCAAATGAAAATATATCATTTGCTTTAGTTCAAACTGTTTTTATACTTAGGGAAAAGACTTTGGGAATGATGCAGAGTCTTAAAGGTGAAGCCTGTGGTATCTCCTCAGTTGTATATGAAGTATCATTCCTGTGCTTCCAGGTCTGACAGCTGTGATGCTCAGACATCAGAGCCTGTAAAGAGAAGTTAGTGATAAATCTGCTTGCTTCATGTTTCAGATTGTCTTTGGCTGTAAATAGCCAGAGCTGCATTGAAGCTAGTAGAGTCCTACCAGCCAAAAAACCCCAGATGATATGGATTTGAGCAGGGCTCCATTCCGCAGTCAGTAGGTTTACATCTGAATAAAAAACTGAGAAAATCTCCTCTCTTCTGCACAGTCCCATAGCTTACTTTTTAGCCATACATGCACTCTCTGTCTCTGGAGACAGTCATCCCCACACTCCATCACCAGAGGAATGAAGACAAAGCTCCAGCTTCCTCAGAGAGCACTAAGACGTCTTTAACTGCATAATAATTGATGTTTTTATGGAGTTCCAGATCATTTACTGATATTGAACACTTCAGTGGCTTAATCCTTCCTCACACAATGTGGAGACAAATAATAGCTTGATAGACTTCATCATTCATGAAAGGCATACAGAGCAGGCAAGCCAGCACAAAAATATTTTAATTATACTTTGTCAGAAGTATATCACAGGAGATAAAAGCAGTCTTCCTTCACCACTGTCATTTGGGGAATTTATCCAAGTCTAAATTTATTTACTATCAAAAATTACACTTGGGTTCAAAGACTGGACTTCCAAAAGCTAAGAAGAAAGAGAAACAAGAGAGAAACAAGTATAAGAATGAAGAGTGGCAGAACACCACAGACCTTTAGGAAAGCAATACTTTGCTTGATGTCAGACTTGGAAAATAAAAATTCCTAGAAAACAGTAAGTATTATGGAAAAGAGGATAGGAAAAATCTCATATTTCATTAATTCTTTGCTTTATGCAAATTTAATATGGGACAGTACTATGCACTACCTCTGGACACATATCAGTGTGGTTAACTCACTGCATCAAAACTTTCCATTGGTAGGTGTTCTCCAGACTAGTAGATGTTCTCCTGGCATTTCTCCCTAGATTTCCCAAACTATATTTGTAAGGGATAAGAATCTAGAGATGCAAATGAATGGCACCTGGGATTGATAAGGAAAATAGAAAACTGGATTTCTGATCAAAGAAAACTGTTATGTCATAAATTAAATTTATTTCTGGAGCTGAATCCAAGCTTACTGAAGTAAGAAGGATTTTCTCCACTATTTTTCAATAGTTTTGGGACTGAGGCCTTGTAAACCTGTGTAAGGTGAAATAGGGCATATTTCAAAACAGGATTGTTGATGATAAGACTGCTCAACTTCTGCTTGTGTAGGTATTTTTTTATAGTTTTATATTTTTATTATATTATTTTTATGTTGTTTAAAACTGCGCTTGATAAGGGTTGTTAAAATTATTTTGTCTCCAGTGCAAACCTAGTATTTCTTTTATGTATGAGTGCTGATTTGTTACTGGTGTCTTATCTTCTAACAGTATACCACGGCAGGAGACGTGCCAGAGAATCACCAATAATAAACTGAGCTAAACCATATAAACAATTCTATTCTCTTAATTGTCAGTTAGTGTTACAGACTGCAGAGTCCTCATACTGCTGAGGTGGATTGTATTGAAGGAATAAAGATCAGAAGTAAAGTATTTAGCTGGCCTTTGGTGCATGCTGGAAAAGCTCAATAGCTTGTTTGCCACCTTGGTTGCCACTGAATGTCTCAGAGTAAGAATTAAAGAAGTGATTCCCAAAAAGTGCCTAGAATTTGTTTTGTTCTGTTACCATTTAAAGTCCATAACTCAAGTACTCTTGACATTTATAGTAGTGGGGTCATAGCAGGACAGAGGCTTGAAATTCTTCCCATCCTAAAAGCTCTACACATACTTTACTGATAATGGGATCAAGCCCCAGGTTTCCAGCCATGTACCTCGTTCAGCAATGATGTGTCTTCTGTAATCAACCAATTTCCAAAACATAGGAATGGATACTCAATGTAATTCATACAAACACAATCTTTTTCTAAATCTTGCCAAGCTTTTAGTGTCAGTAAAATTTCCCTGCAGTGAGAAGCTCTAATTTAATTAAATGTTGCATGAAACTGTATTTGTTTTCCCCTGTTGTTCATTTGCTGCCTATTAATGCATCCTGTATTATTGAACTCAAGGTAAACAGACATCTCTATTTGGCCTTCTCTATGCAATTAATTTGTTTTTATAACTCTATCATGACTGATATAACTCCTTTCTTTTCAGAGTAGACTCTCGTAGCCTCTTCAATTTTTTTTTATACTGATGTGTTCCCTTGGTGCCTTTAAACCTTCCAATTTCTACCTTTTCTTTCTTAAAGACAAGACAACTGAAACCCAAGACAAGAGGGCTGAAACCACTGTGGATGAGCTGCTTCACATTCTATTTTATTCACTTCCTCCCTCTTCAGTGTTTTGTTTCTGATTAACTGGAGGTCCTTAATTGTTATTTTCTTTCCCTAGAAAAGTTACTTTGACTTCAAGTCCTGTCAATGTACATGGACAGTCTCAGATGTGTCCATATTTGCCACCTAGGCACGTAATGTAATTCTTTAGGAGTACTTCGGAATCCTACATATTCTATCTCGGCTAACCTAGCCACTACCATCAGCTAATTTTGCCAACTTAACATTTCCCTTTAGCTTATTGACTTCTTCAGGTTGTTAATAATTGCAACCAATTAAGAGCAACTAATCCAGGTAGTAGTCCATTTAGGTCTCTGTCCTTATACTGAGGTTTGATGTTATCTTATTTCTGTTGGCTTATTATCTATTTGAGAAAGTTTTTTCCTTGAGAGTGTGGGCTCTGGGAAGAGCTGAAGAGTCTGCTTACACAGAACATAAACCAAGTCTTTATAGGACATGAGGGTATTCGGGTATTCCAAAGCCTGCATGCTATAAAAATACATGTTGGTCTGAATATCTTCTCAGTCAGAGAAATGTGGAAAATTAAATTGTCTTCCTGTAGGAAATATTAATAATTAGTTTTCAACCCACACTGATGAATTTTTGACATCTTAACTGTTTTCACATAAAAGAAAGTGGAAAACAATCTCAGTTTGGAAATACGGGACTGCAAAATGTTTACTCTCTTGATCAAAGACAAGATTATTAATCTCAAAAGGCTGATGTGTTTGATATTCAAAAATATCTAAAATACTTTTGAGAACTGGAAATATCAGTGTTGGGGTTTTTTTTAGATGAAAAAAAGTTTTGTTTGAAATGTTCTACTTGAAATATCCTATAATTATTGTCATAGGAAAAAGACCATGCTTTGTTTGGTTGTTTGGTTTTGTTTTGTTTTGTTTTGTTTTTTCCCCAATTTTCTTGTGTTTCTTTGATATTCTACATTTTTAAGGAAAAGATTCATTCAAAAGTTTTTAAATTTCCCTCTTCTCTCCTACTCTCCATTTATTTTCTAGCAGAAAAAAATTTGAGCATCTTAGAGAGGACTCTCACGTGGTTCACTGAAGGTATAGAGAACATCCATGCAAGCACATCCATGCAAGCACTCTTCCTATAGCGTGCCAGGGAAGGAGTGTTTTGAAGAGATGTACATTTTAGAAAGACACCACGTCTTTCTGCATGAACTCAGAAATTCACTTGATTTCATCAAAAAAGCTTGGGCCAAGGATTATTGCTAACACCCTGCTTAATGCATTTTCTTAACTGTGTCTAGTTTTCATTTTCATTAAAATATTTTTGATAGATTGTGATAGTGATGTCTTTATTTGCTGTTGTTAATTTAATACCGGGGGAAATAATGGAGGAGAAAATCTTGTTTTGATGTGGAAATGGAGCTTAATGCCCTGATAATAGGAACCAAAAATCTTGGGTTTGAGTGCAGGTAAACATCTGTGGAACTGGAACAGCTTTTTTAACAACAATAACAAAAAGAAAAAGTTGATGAAATTAAATGTTCCTATAACCTTGGCTTATTTGGATGAGAGAGTTCTGTGGCAAACTGCATGCCACCTTTCAGACTTCAAGGGGGCTTCATCTCATCTTTGCCACCGCAGGCAGGTAGCTCATGGTGCGCTAACCCCCACTGCAGGCTTGGCTACCTGGGGACGCACAGCACAGGCAAACTGAATCCGTTAATGGTGTGAATTAAAAGGCATTAAGAATCCTGCGGGTGTTCTCTTTCGAGTGTTCAGAGGCTGGCTGTATGTCACTGCAGTTTAATCTTTCTCTGAGGAGGGCTTGTCCTCAGCGAAGTGTTAGCGTAAGGTATAACTCCAGCATTGCTCCTGGCTGAACGCCCGCACAGGTAGAGCAGTCCCTAACTTGCATTAAGCCATGATTTAGACACCTTTGCTGGGTTTTGCATCTATGCTGGAGGATGAACTGAAGTGCCTGGTGTCTTGCTTCTCTGGGTGTGGAGGCTTGCTAACAGCTGGCGCACGGTCTGCCATACTGCAACAGAGCTGAATTAGCTGGTTTGTCACAGGCCCAGGGTAAAGGTTGAGTGATGCTCATTTTCAAGCCAGCAAGGGGGAATTCAACCACTCGCTGCTAATCCCTGCACGGAGCGTGTCACTAGCTAGTCTCTCCCTGCAGCTTTAATGTTTGCAGCATGACCATATTTGCCCAAAGGAGGCCAGCTCCAGAGGAATCAAGCCGCCTCTAAGGGTACATGCACATGACTGGAAGCAATTGAGTTACTGAGGTTTAACAAGTTACCTCTAATCAGCTGATGAGCTGTAACTCAGTAAGTTTGATTTAATTGCATGTCTCCCATCTTTGGTAACCTGAGTTAACCCTGCACTAGCGACGATCCCTGAGAAACCACAATAATATATGAGTAGAGAGACATGAACGAGGAGGAGGGGGATTCCTCGCTCCCACTTTCAGTCGTGTGAGTTAGCTGGCTTGTCTCTGCAGTCTTCTCTAGAGCGAAAGGAAAGAGGAGCATCTGTGAAGTGACTTTGAGCACATAAATTAGGCACTTCTCTGAGTCTCTCTCTGGAGGAGCTTACCTCTCTGCATTGATCACAGAAGTCGTTAGGAAGAACAGACTGATAATTTAGGCACAAATGCTTCTTTTTGAGTATTGTGTCTACATGAAATGGAAAGTGAGGTTTTGGAAGACATTGCCATATATGTCTTCTCTCATAAGTTGGTGACTGATGCCAGCAGAGGCTACATATGTATGTATTCACAGGTTTTGGTTTAATTACACTGACCTTTTGCATATGATAGAAATTTTAATTAAACTTTTTTTAACTCCCTCCAATTTTTTTTTTCTCCCAAAATTTGGCCTGTACAAAACTTTGAAGTGTTTCATGCTGGCAGGCAACTTCGCACTCATCCTGGAAGTGGCAGGTTTATGCTGATTGTTAATACTGGGAGTGAATGGCACCAGGTGAGGCACAAGGATACCCCACAGTGCTGCCCTCCAGCAGAGCCACCTGAGACAGTGGAAAGGGATTTTTCATTTTTTAGTGATGAAATGTCGGATCAGGGAAACCAGATCAGATGTGACTGAAGAATTTGGCCACAGAGTAAACTATAATTAGGATTTTGGTTTTTTCTTTCTTCCAGCTGCAGCTACTGTACTCTCAGACATTACCAAACTACACGGTGAAATAACATCAAGAAGTCATTTCATTTTTTAAATTAGCATTGGCCTTTCATTCACCTTTCCATACTCTTGCGTTACCCAACTCCGTATTAGAGGTGTTCATCTGCCTTGCTTCTATCCCCCTTCATTGTTGCTGTAATTGGAAAGAGTCAGTACAACGGCGCTTTTGTGCTTTAGTTTGGTTTTAGTTGCTCTTACTGCCGACTGTGTAGAACATTGCTATATATTGCGGTTTAGAAAATCACTTGTATACAAAGGCCTTTTACAAATACAATTTCTGAAAGCTCTTCTGTAGCAGAATGGTGTAGATGGGTTTAAATTTACACATTTTGCAGTCAAGTTGAGGGAACCGGTGAAGGTTATGGTAACCTAGGATGGGTTAGAGGAATTTTAGCAACAGAAGTGTAAGCAGTTCTCTGCAAAGCTGTACCTATGCAACATGCCTCTGACTTTATGTTTCACAACATATTCAAAGCCTGATACTTACACATCATCTCTCATAACCTGTTTCTTGTAAATATGGAGCCTGTTTCAAACAAACTAGACTTCCCAGTGAACACTGGGTGAAATATAAAGTCCCATTTTGATTTTCTGGGATATTAACTGTTACATTCAAAATTAAAGTAATAGTAAATAGAAATGGAGAGGTCTGCTATAGCATACAAATGAAAAACTCATATACTCTCACAGTTCAAGTCCTGGTGTCCTACTGCTTGCTGTCTCTATGTGAAAAACAAACACATCTCTGAACGCTTTGCCACTTGAGAAATGTCAGTTTTATCAGCATAGATAAAAACTCCAGATATTTACTTAAGAGACCAGTAATGCCCCTCACCCCCCCAAATCAGAGTTGAATTCATAACACTTTTTTATTACGGTTCCAACTCAAGCTGAATTCTCCTCTATGGGAATTTGCCTGAGGAAAAGCACTGCAAGTTGACCATCTGTTGGATTAGACAACCGCTTCATTCCCAAACCCCAGCCTCCCCCATTGCTTCCTTCTCACCCACCTCCCTGCAGTTCCATGCAACACATTTCAAAGGCTAAAAAAGCAACACCGAAACTTCTTTACCCCAGAAACTCAACAGTGTGACCTGAGGAGACAGCTTCTCCTTGGGGGGCAAGTCCCTTTGGTGCTAATTCCTGCTTGTTTTCCTTTTCTTCTCTCACACTGGGACTAGATGCTGGTGTTCATTGTTTCTCTCCATGGATTATCCTTGCTCCACTTTTAAAACATTGAATGCTCTTCAGCAGATGTGAAAGCCTCAGGCTCACTTGCCCTCTGAGCCACAGAGAAATCCTGATTATACAGAACCAAATATTATGTGTCAACAGCAGGCATTGTAGGATGGAGGTGTATTTTCAACAATGGGCTGCTAAACCTGTAAAGACTTCTAATTTAATTGTTAAAATCCTCCAAGGGAGGGCTGGTCAATGCAGCAGAGTTCCCTCCAAAGCTGTTTTTCCACTCCTAGTGTTTCTCTTTTTAAAACCTGTTTTCATTTTCCTGGCAGCAATTCTATTCTCTAATTCTATTACTGCAGTTTCTCTTCAGTGGTTATTCGGATTAAGAAGTTTGATTAAAATTCTTTGCCGTAAAGCTCTAGAGTTTTCAGCCATGTAAATGGTAGAGGATATTTGATTTTGAAGGAGAACTTCAACTTACCAGTTATCTGCTGGGAATACAATACAGCAGAGAGGGAACAGTCTAGGAGGTTCCTGGAGTGTGTTGAGGAAAACTTCCTGACACAGCTGGTGAGGGAGCCGACTAGGGAAGGTGCCTTGCTGGAGCTGTTGTTTGTAAACAGAAAAGGACTTGTGGGGGCTGTGATGGTTGGAGGCCATCTTGGGCATAGTGATCATGAAATGATAGAGTTTTCAATTCTTGGAGAAGCAAGGAGGGGTGTCAGCAGAACTGCTACCTTGGACTTCCAGAGGGTGGACTTTGGTCTTTTCAGGAGCCTGGCTGACAGAGTCCCTTGGGAGGCAGTCCTGAAGGGCAAAGGAGTCCAGGAAGGCTGGACATTTTTCAAGAAGGAAGTCTTAAAGGCGCAGGAGCAGGCCATCCTCATGTGCCAAAAAACGAGCCGTCAGGGAAAAAGACCAGCCTGGCTGAACAGAGAGCTCTGGCTGCAACTCAGGGAAAAAAGGAAAATTTATGGCATTTGGAAGAAGGGGCAGGCCACTCAGGAGGACTACAAAGATGCTGGGAGGCTATGTAGGGAGAAAATTAAAAGGGCCAAAGCCCAACTAGAATTTAACTTGGCTTCTGATGTTAAGGACAATAAAAATTTTCTATAAATTCATTAGCAATAAAAGGAGGACTAAGGAGAATCTTCATCCTTTAGTAGACGGGGGTCGAAACAGTGTCAAAGATGAGGAAAAGGCTGAGGTACTTAATGCCTTCTTTGCCTCAGTCTTTAACAGTAAGACCAGTTGTTCCCTGAGTACCCAGCCCCCTGAGCTAGAAGACAGGGGCAGGGAGCAGAATGAAGCCCCCATAATCCAAGGGGAAATGGTGAGTGACCTGCTACAGCACTTAGACATACACAAGTCTATGGGACCAGATGGGATTCACCCAAGGGTACTGAGGGAGCTGGCGGATATGCTCACCAAGCCACTTTCCATCATTTATCAGCAGTCTTGGCTAACCAGGGAGGACCCAGTTGACTGGAGGTCAGCAAATGTGACACCCATCCACAAGAAGGGCCAGAAGGAGGATCCAGGGAACTACAGGCCTGTCAGTCTGACCTCAGTGCCATGGAAGATTATAGAGCAGATCATTGTGAGTGCCATCCCGCAACACATATGGGACAACCAGGTGATCAGGCCCAGTCAGCATGGGTTCATGAAAGGCAGGTCCTGCTTGACAAACCTGATCTCCTTCTATGACAAGGTAACCTGTTTGGTGGATGAGTGAAAGGCTGTGGATTTTGTCTACCTTGACTTTAGTATTGAGCCTGGTTCTGTTTAAACAGAACTTTAACAGTGAGTTAACTTATCTTTATCAATGACCTGGATGAGGGGATCGAGTGCACCTTCAGTAAGTTTGCAGATGACACCAAGTTAGGCAGGACTGTTGATCTGCTTGAGGGTAGGATGGCCCTACAGAGGGATCTGGACAGGCTGGATTGATGGGTCAAGGCCAATGGTATGAAGTTCAACAAGGTCAAGTGCCAGGTCCTGCACTTGGGTCACAACAACCCCAAGAAGCGCTACAGGTTTGGGGAAGAGTGGCTGGAAAGCTGCCTGGCAGTAAAGGACTTGAGGGTGTTGGTCAACAGCCAGCATATGAGCCAACAATGTGCCCAAATGGCCAAGAAGGTAAATAGCATCCTGGCTTGTACTAGAAATAGGGTGGCCAGCAGGTCAGCAAGACTAGGGAAGTGATTGTCCCCCTGTACTTGGCACTAGTGAGGCCCTACCTTGAATACTATGTTCAGTTTTGGGCCCCTCGCTATGAGAAAGACATTGAGGTGCTGGAGCGTGTCCAGAGAAGGGCAACGAAGCTGGTGAGGGGTCTAGAGCACAAGTCCTATGAGGAGCAGCTGAGAGAACTAGGGTTGTTTAGTCTGCAGAAAAGGAGGCTGATGTTAGATCCTATCACTCTCTACAACTACCTGAAAGGAGGTTGTAGAGAGGTGGGGGGCAGTCTCCCAAGTAACAGGCAATAGGACAAGAGGAAATAGCCTCAAGTTGCACCAGAGGAGGTTTATATTGGATATGAGGAGAAACTGCTTCACCGAAAGCGTTATCAAGCATTAGAGCATGCTGCCCAGGGAAGTGGTGGAATCGCCATCTCTGAAGGTATTTAAAAGACAAGTAGACGTGGTGCTGAGGGACATGGTGGTGGTTTTGGCAGCGTTAGGTTGATGGTTGGACTCGATGATCTTAAAGATCCCTTCCAACCTAGACAATTCTATGATTCTATGATTGAGAGAAGGGGAAACTCCTGTAGCCCCCAAAGAAGTGCTTCCTGCCTCAACTTGCTGATACGGGGAGCAATGCAGATCCCTTTTTCTGACCAACGCACTTCGACCACTGAACTGTCTTTTGTCAGAGACCATATTGGAAATAAATGTCTGCTGCTCCCATGGTCTACAGGGTATGACTACAATATCACAGCATTAGGTACCGTGACTTCTACCTCCTGGCACTAACCGCTGCTCGGCTATGCGTTGTGAGTACCTGTCAGTGCCATGAGTGCTCTCATGGGAGTCATGGTACCAAATTCCTAGAGAAAACCCAGAACTGATACAAAGATATGCAAACTCCAGAAGTCAACACTACTACCACTGTGGCCTTCCCCTGCAACACGCGGCATATAGACTCTTTCTATATTAATCCACTTTTATATTGGTATTCCTACATGAAAATAAATTATATTACAGCATCATAACACTGAAATAAAACAGTGGTGAGCCAGGCTTCATACCTTGTAACTCAATTCACTCACACCTGCCCATCAAGTATGTCTGTGTGTGCATATATATGCATCTATACATGTACATAGTGTGCATGTTTGTGTATTTGACTCTGCACGTAAATATTTGTATGCTTTTTTAGTTTGAATACTTTATCAGGAAAAAATATACTGAAGTTAAAGTTAAGACAATCTCATTACAAAATACAAATATTTGTGATTCTTCCATAGGTCCACTTGTTTGAGGTGGGCCCATCATCCTTTCCACCCCTTTTCCTCTGGTTTAAGATGAGAAGCATTTTGTTCACATATGACACTTTCAAGGAACTCTTAAAACAAGAACTTAGTAGAAGCAGTAGAGACTGTCAGTTACAATAAAATCCATAGACATAAACCCCAGAAAATGTTGAGCAGCACAGTTCAGGTAGGTGCCATCTAAATTATCCTGTGAAAGTCAAATGCATTGCAATGATGCATTCTTGCACACTTGCAGCTACTGTTTTAACTGCTGAAATCCTTCTGCGTATTTGTCTTTGTTTCAATTAGCCAATGTTGACAGCTCTCTAACAGCGAAAAGGTGCACAGCTGCAACTGGTACTATCATACAAGGGAATTCAGACACTTTTGCATGGAAATGAGACATGAATAAGTACACCCATCAGTGCTTGCCCCAGCTATCTCTGTGCTGTCACTAGGAGCAGGCATGAAAGTGGGCTAGGATACACTATTCTAATTGATACTGGTGTAGAGGAGCACTTAACATCCAAATTCTGTGCTCCCTTTGCCTATATCACAACAGTGAAGATTTATAAATTGCACTTGTCAATAACACCCACTGCATTTTGTTTCATGCCTGCTTAGGCCCATCTAAGATACGTTTTGTCTACTGAGCTTTGGCTTTTGAGATATGTGGTAAAGGAACCAACTGGGGAGGTTAATCTGTGGCTGTACCTCCCCACTTAAAATGCAGGCATGGCATATTTAGGCTGATACTGAGGGATGATATGAGTTCAAGTCTTCAGACATGCATCGCTGCTCTATTGGTGAATATAGCTAGACTCAAACTCTATGAACACACAGTGAGTCTAGATGCGTAGTTGGGTTTTGCCCATGCTTGAAAGGCAATTTTGATGGGTAGCCAGGATGAGAGGTTTCTGGACACAGAAATCCTAGGGCTGTAGACTAAAATGATTGAAACCTGCTAAAAAAGAGGAGATAGAAGTGTGTTTTGCTATTTGTTAGGACCCATATCCCCCTACCACTGAGGTTTTGGTCTGTGAAGTCCTTCTGAATTACCAATGACCGCCAAATACTACCAGAGGCTGGGGTGCCAGCCCACACACTCCTTGAATAGCTACACCACCTGGAAAGGTTTTTCAGAGAACGGTGGCACTAGAGCTGCTATTGTCCTTCATGGAGTTTCATTCAAAGAAGAGATTTGACAAAGAGCTTCAGCAGCTTCAAGGCTGCTCTACAGTCCTGCTGTCCTGCAACCTCAACATTGAGTAGGTACCTTGATACTCGATAAGCGTTTTTACAGTAAAAATTTGAGGCTTTGCATACAAAATTAGACATACAAATGCACATACCAGCTTAACCTTCAAAATCATGAGACACATTAATGCATCACCAGTGAAGGTGCCAGACAGCTGGATTACAGTCTCTTTAATTTTCAGTGTCAATATCTGAATGAAAAAGAGAAAATATTTAAAAAGAGCAGGGTAAACTTAGGATACTAGAATTAAAAAAAATAATCATAGAATCACAGAATGGTTGAGGTTGGAAGGGACCTCTGGAGGTCACTTTTCTACCGTCTCCCTCAAGTAGGGTCACATAGAGCAGGTGACCTGTTTGAACATTTAATCAATAATTATTTTTTTTTAAGGTTTTGGGTTAAATTTGCAGTAGGTGACCCTCTGAGTGCTTAACTGAATTTGGATAAGCATCCAAGAGTTCAGAATTCTGCCTGAAGAGAAACTGACTTTCTCTGAACCTCAGTAAACAAATCCTACTGAAATTCTCATGAAAATCACTTTTTTGTCACAATGAACCAAAATGCAGTAGAAATTCATTTACTTAATAGCTCTCCACTTTGTTTACCAGAATTTGAAATGCTGCTGGTCTCATTCCCTGAAAGTCTGATCACTTATTCCCTTGATATTTCTGAGAGTTCCTATTTTTTCTGTTCTTTGAACTAATTGATGAGAACAGTCTTTATTTTGCTCTGTTGGTATTTTCATGTATGGATAAATAACGAAAGGACAAATGCACACATGAACCAAATCTTATCATAACTGAAAATTGATTTAGTTTGAGCTTTAAGTTAATATTAAGGCATTTCTCATTTTAGATAAACCATTTATTTCCACTGGCAAACATCAATCTTGGCTTCAGCCAAAACCTAATCTGAATGTGAGTTTTTCCCTCAACAAGAATAACTTTTCTGGGAGATTATGGATTGAGAAGGAGCTGCAGTTCATTAACGTTCTCCTGTATTCACAACCACAACTTTCTCCACATTTCAATTACTTTCAGGTAACACAGTTCATGGCCAAACAATGGTTCTAATAGAGAGTTTAATCTAAGTCTCCCATGTATATAGACAGTACACTTGCTCCAAAAGTGAAACAGGGTAGGAGAAAGGCATAGGAATTGACACTGTCTAGTAACTGCATGATTGTCTTGACAGTGTTATTAACTTTTCAGAATCTAATGGAAAGCAACAAAGTGAGGAGATACAGGGTGACTGCAGAAGACGATATTAAACACGTCAAAGGCTTGGAGAGTGTTGAGTTTTCAACACGCTTCTTGTCTGAACTGATAGCAGTACTTTTTAAATCTGTTTCAGGGCAGAACAGATTTCTTCCTCACTTTGGGATCAGAGATCTAGCAGGAAAAGGATGTATTCCTTTAAAATTTTCAAGGCAAAATCACCAGCTCAGATAAATCAATATAAATCCATTGTGGGTTTAATCCAATTATACCAGTGCCTGAGCATCTTGCCCTTGAATATTTGAAGAAGGAATCTCTTCCTTCCCATTATGTTTATCAACTAGATAGATAAGGATGGAAGAAAGGAAATATTACTGTC
Organism: Burhinus oedicnemus; assembly: GCA_008921705.1. Classification (NCBI taxonomy): domain Eukaryota; kingdom Metazoa; phylum Chordata; class Aves; order Charadriiformes; family Burhinidae; genus Burhinus; species Burhinus oedicnemus. The sequence continues at coordinate 1,744,304 of VFFE01008410.1, read as the reverse complement.
TGTAATAAAACTTACTTGTTACGGGCAAGCAATTAAGGAATAAAGTCATAGAGGGCTAGATTTTCTTCTTCACCAAGAAATCTCTGCCGTAGAGTTGGGAAAAACATCAGGGATGTGGTTACAGCACACTAATTTACATCGTCAGTCACAGAGAAGTAGTATCTTAGAATAGCTTTTATGCTTGGTGTCCCCTAAAAGGACTTTCCATGGCTGGAAGGTTGGTATAAAAGAGATTTGTTGTCCGTGCTTCCTCCTTGAAGTTGTGAAGGAAGGTGAGAGATGCAAACTCCAGTTGCAGTTAATTTGCACCGAAGAATTCCCTTTGGGTATGAGAAGCAAGGACACCAATCTTTTTTCACAGGTGAAGTAAAATAAAAATAATAAAACTTTGCTCTGAACTTTTTTCCAAAGGAAAGCCTAGGAAGTCAGTGACAGAGTATGGTTTGGAACCCAGTTTTGAGGATGATTCTAACTCTCCTGTTCATGAAATTGCCCTTCCACCTTATTTTATTTCTTGTACCTTTGTTGCGGGCTATGGGAGTACCTTGGTGTTCTCCAAAACATTTTTGTGCAAAATAAAAAAATGCATGACAACATGTTGTTACCCAAATACAAAGGAACCAGATGTTACGAGAATAATTCTATGACACATTTAGACATTTCTTAGCCACTACTGTATTTGCGTCCTGATATTCTTCAATGCAACTTACCTTCTGTTTAGATCACAGGAACATAGGTTTTAATCTCTGCTACACACTCTTCCTATTAATCTTTTGGTTTGTTTATATCTGCTTATATTTAAAAGACTTTGTCTCTTCTCTGAACCCTTTTAAATTTCCTCTTGACTTCTCCTTTTCCCTCTACTTCCAGTCATTGACCCTGTTATCAGAGTCATTTTATACCCTGATAAAAGCATTCTTTATAGCTATCTGAAATACCTCACTAAAATTGAGTTATATTTTGATTATTCTACTTCAATAGCACTTGATCCTGCCATAGTATCATGTGCTTAAACATATGGAAGCCCACCCTAAAGGGGATGACACTTTCTGAATTTCATTTCACTTACATCCATTTATTGTACACAGGATCTGTGTCTGGCATGTTATTTCCCACTTGTCAGAAGGAAACCATCCTGTTTGAGGGCAGCTTTGATGGTCTTAATACTGGTTTTTATTTTGTGCTGAAACAGAACTAGGACTCCTCAAATGTTCCTACAGCAGTGAAACTGTGCCAAAATAGCTATTATCAGACCAGGATGCCTTTGATTCAGGAAGCCTGCTAAGTATATTAACTATTTTCCCTTTATAATCCTAGCTGCTGACATTATGGGTCTATTATGTGACTCTGTGGAGTCACAGATAAAACACGTAGTGAACCGCAAGGTAATACTCCTTTTTAAATACGGACAGGTGTGAGAACCCTAACACTAACCCATCCTACTAGAACCCCTCACTGCAGTTTGCATAGGAAATGGCGGTAACAACAGCCCTGTCAGCACTCCTTCTTGTCCAAGAAGATAGTTTCTCTTGTTGCTGTAAAAAGGAGGCAGTCTTTGCCTATCAGTAGATTTCAAAAGATTTTGGATCTGCTTGTTGCAAAAATGAGACAGCAATTAAGAGGTACACTACAGACAGGTGGTAGTGGTTTGAGAGTGTCACAGCTGTATGAATGCCCAGGTTGTATAAGAAAACCACTTTTTAAACGACCACACCATTTAAAAGAGCAAAGGAGAGAAAGGAGAAGAGAAGAATGAGAAGGAAAGCCTCTTTCCCACAGAAAAATAAGACCAGTTGAGTACAAGGGTAAAAGCTACCATGGCCCTCTCGGTGACCCACGGTTGCCAGGAGCTGGATCTGAGCTTCAATAGGGTGAGGTAAGTACAGTTTTGTGTTCTGCCTCATGGTGACAGTTCCCATTAAAGGAAGGGGAAAGAATGTGCTCATCAAAATGTGCAGATACCTCATGCAAAAACTGAGGTTTGGCATTGTGGCGTTCTCTGCAACCTGTTTGCAGGGATTTGGAAATAGCAAAACCAAAGCCCAGTGGGGCAGCCATGGATGGCTGATGGCCTGCATAAGCCACAGCATCCCTCTGGTGCCTTCTCCCAGCTGTTGAGCAGTGTTGCTGCTGGGGTCTCTGGAGGCTGGATGGGTACACCAGAGGAACCACAGAATTAGGCACAAACCATGGACCTCTCTGTTCAATCTTCTGCTTCATATTTGTGGGGAAACGACCAGCTCTACCAGTCTTCCCATGTGGCCTAGGCTGGAAAATGAACTCTTCCTGAAAAGAACATGACACCAGACTGCAGTGGTCACCATAAGAGAGAAACCCTGTGGTCAGTGAGATAACTCACGGCCTCACTTAACTACCTATGTCACTGGAAATGTCTGTTAAGCTGCCATTCCTTGCAGAGAAATGAATAACAAAGAAGGAAAATGGCCAAGCTCAACAGCACGAATGATATAATTGCAGAGCATGTTAAAGAGGTATTATTAAGTGAAGTGGGCTGGATGATTTACCTGAAATCTGCTCAGTGAAAATTTTACACTGAGAGACACGAGACAATGCCAAGGTTAATCATCTGCATGGCTTATCCATAGCAAACACTCCCTGTATAGACATCTATCTGGTCTTTAAAAACAGAGAAACTGTAGAGTGTAATCAGGGAGGAAGAATGAAAGATCAGATTCTCTGCATCATATATTCAATATAAAAAGTAATATTTTAAATTGCCACATGATATTAATGAAACCATGAAGCTAATAGAGTGTAAGGAGAACAGCACATCATCTCCTACATGAAGTTTGCATTTTAAAGCACCCTAGAGCATATCCTTACATGTAAGAGACTTTGTAAAACTTAACTAAAAGGTGTTTTATAAGTCAAAAGCATTTCTGTACTATTACATTGATCATTAAAGGTGCAAAAGGCTCAGCTACTCTTCCAGACTATTGGATTTCTTGAAGCCAATTTGACGTCACTATTTATGGCTGGTTTCATATTTGTCAGGGAAAATACAATCAATACTGGCAAAAGTTCCTTGAATTATAAAATTCAGTACAATGCCAGACACTGCATCTGGTCAAAAAGGGCAAATACATTATCTGGATTCTTGACAGTGTTAAAGAAACAGAAGTTTCACACAGCCTGTTTAATAGAGGCATCCATATTAGTTCCACTGTTTATAGCAATTGTCAAAATCAGTTCTGGTTTAAAAAGGTTTAAACATTTGAAATTAATTAAGTGTCTGTAACTAGTTAAGATGTATTTTGCAGGTTATCTTGTCTTCAGAAAAATGAATTTTATTATTCATGTTTCTGCATAATTGATATTCATTATTAGAAGAACTGTTATCTTGCAATAAATGGCTGCCTTCAAAATATTCATTGGACTTGAGGAACGAAAGGAACACAAGAATGTAAGAAGGGACAAAGACCTTGGATATTGCTATGACGAATTATATTAAATATTCAGAAAGTATTTTGATGTGATTTTCAGTTAGGAGTTATTGAAGGGTTTATTTTAACAGTTTAGGTGTATATAAGAATTTAAAGGACTATAGTGTAAATTCCCTGTTTAAAAGTGGAAAAAATACATTTTTGTTTTAAAATATATTTGAAAAAAATTTTAACCATACAAAGCAAAATTTTGGAGGAAAATCCCCCACTGAATTTGATGTAAATTGAAAACTGCTCTGTTTTTGTTACTTTTAAAATCTTCACCAAGATGCAGAATTTAGGATTTTGATAATGCAAATGATGGTGTTTGTTTATCATGTTAGGCCTGAGTATTTGAAATCCTCTTCCAGACAATATATGGGTAACAGAGAACTGTGAGAAAACATCATGTTCCCTGTGGAAAACAATATTCCCTCTGGAGGCTGTTTTTCTAATAGAAATAATACTCAGCTGTCATGTCTTAAACACACACGCGGTGGTCAACCAGGAAAGAAGCTACATACTAAAAGCAAGGAAGCACTTGGGAATGATTTGTTTTTTCAGCCTTTTGCTACAGAGGGGGATAGAGGATGGACGAATCTAGGGATGTTTAACAGTCAGGGATCCTTGACTGTATAATATACAGATTGAGCCACCTCTGAACCCTGTTTAATATACTTCTAGCCGTGGAGGGCTGGTCCTACACACTGTTTTTGTGCAGTCCTCTCAGTTATCAGTTTGTCCCTAAAATCCTAGTGGGTGACAGGGTTGGCCAACTTCAAAGCAGGTTTCTGCTTGCAATTTCTGGCATAATTTTGACTTTCTCATTCCAGCTGAATTACGTGGAGGGGCTTCATCCAGAGTGTGAAACCTTCCCACCTGCACGCATGAAGCTGAAGGCCACCTCTGTGCAAAGTCCTGCCCTGTAGGCCTCAGCTGAGACAACAGTATTTGTATGACAGGGGTCATACTTTATATAAAGCTAAGGAAATGGCCTTGTAAAGATAAGGTTTCACATTAAGCAAACAGTTGATTCCTTTGTCCCTTTACGTTCCCCAAAAGTGGTCAAAGAAAATGTGGCTGCAACCAACACTAGCTCTAAGGAGGGCAAAGAATTTCCTTTTCAGTGAGCGGCGGTGCCTGGAAGAGGCAGCTCTTAGCCATGCCCTAAAAGGGTGTGTGGCTTTTTTTAAAAGCATCATAACTGAGCTTAGTGTTTCTGGTCGCAGACCCCTTTCTCAGGAAAACTGTGTGATTAAAGATCTAATTACATTGTTTTTCCTATACTTAGTCTGCATGCCCTGACCTGACATTAGAAGTCTAATTTGTTTAAGCACATTGAAGATGTCTGTCCCAGCTAATTTATGTTTGGCAACAGCTGCTGTAGAAATTTTTCAAAGAAAACACTCCTTTTCTCTTCTTGCCAGAGGCAGGTAAATGTGATGTGAGTGACAACATGGTTCCTGGTTCTGGGTTAAGAATGAGGTGGATGAGGCTGAGACTCTACCATGGAAGCACAGGGGACAAAATCTCTTTGCAGTAATGAGCATGTTGCAAACTCTCTGCACCACCAATGCCAATGTTTCAAGGCTACGTGAAATTGAAGGGAAAACATCCCTAGGAAGAGATGATTGTGGAATTTTTCTGAGAAATTGAATCTTATTAAAAAAATAGAAGTTTAGGTTTCTATCTGAGAAAGTGTGAGTGAAATAAAATCAGATCTTATAGTTGGCCATTTTTCTCCTTCCCTCTTCTCTAACAATAAATACAAGGAAAATCTGTTAAATTCTGTTATGAATTCTCTTTAGTCATGGCAGCCTGACTCTGCCAAATCTCCTGTTGGCAAAATTCCCCTATGCAACTGGAGAAATCCATTGGTTATATGAGCAGAAATCTTGGATCATAATCCCCAGTCATAAACAGATGTAATTGCAATTTCTGAGGTGTGCCCAAGTTGAGGGAGGTTATCAACTGCAGCACTGGAAGCAATACTGATATTTTAGACAGGAGTTTTAATATTTTTTGCCTATTAAAACCTAGTGTGAGTGAATAAATAAGTAAATATTTGAAAGTCAGGAGAAAAAAAAAGGGCAATCCTTTTAATTTCATTAAATTGCACAGGACAAGGACACTCTTCAGGAGGCAGAAGGAGGGAAATGTTAACTATTGTTCACAGGCTTGGAATTACCCCTCTTAAGAACAGAAAAGTCTCATGTCTGAGAAAGAAGTTCTTCCAGAAGGTCCACACATGTTGGAGTAAAGAATTTAGTATTAATTTAAGCTGAAATGCCAGCAATTATTTCTGCTTCACCACCAAACAAATGTCTTGTTTAGCTGTATAACTTTTTTCATTATTAAAATTCATTAAAGGATATGTTGGGGATCTGAGGTGACAACCGAAAGCAAAATATGTTCCAGGTTTTTCTTCTCCTATACTTTTATTCTGTAATGTTGTCTGAAAGGAGAGTGACGGGAATAAGCATTGTGTTTTTGCTACGTTTGCAAATGTGGAACTGAGTTTTGTCGTAGGGGAATTTGGACTTATTTTATGGAAAGGTACTTTGAAAGCTTTGACAGCAAGACTATGATGAGCCCCTCCCTCCTAGTGTCACTAAATGGCACGGCATCTTGCACCAGCCCGGTGACTCGCAGTAAGAGAGTACCTGGAGTGACTATAATCTTTTCACCCCCAGCTGAAGATTAGGTGAATCGTATTAGCAGCAGGAAAAGAGGAAAAAAAAAAAAAAGCATGCCTAGCTGTTTCAGGAGGCTGCAAGTTTAAAAGAGCAGCAGCGTATCTGCAATTCTCATTGAGTTCCAAAAGACGTGTGGGTTCCTACATTTCTCCATCACATATGGAATAGGGCTTCTTTGGAAATGTTACTCATGTTCCTGTATAGCTATTTTCCTGCAGATATTTCATTTAAACAATTGTGTTAGGTTAAAGAGGTGTCTTTTCTACTTTTTTATTTTTACTGTCATGTAGTTTAAAGGTTTGACTGGTGTAAACAACTTTATCACCATTCACCTTACAAGTTAACATCCAGTTGTAAGTTTCAAAATGACACAGTATTAGGAAAGAAATAAAAACAGCACAGAAGAAGAATGAAAGCAAAACGATTCTATAGGCCATCAGACTCTGATTTGTCCCTTTTATTTGCACTCGTAGTATGGTGTAGTAAAAAGTATGTAGATTTGGAAAGGAGTACTGAGATACGAAAACCCAGAGATTGACCAGTGAGGGTAAATGGGAATTTAGGATTCCAGCACTGAAAAAGCTATCAATTGGGAATGTGAGGAAGTTGCAAATGAGAGGGAAGAAGCACAAGAAAGATGGATGTCTGTGTTCTGTGTTGTCTCTGTGTCACAGTTATCTGAACACTTCACAACCTCACCATAAGATGAATTAGTTCATCCTACCACATTCCTGAAAATTGGGTGACGAAAACTTAACTGGACAGTGGAAATGAAAAAGCTAGAAAAGGGAGTATAGTGAACTAGTCACTGTCTTTTTTGGCCTTATGTAGTTACATGGTAAATTACGGTGTATGCCCTGAATAAACAGTTGGATGAGGAGGAGCCAATTTTGGTTTATTTACGCTTGATATTTTCTATTGGGTTGTGTTCTACTGAATTCAGTCTTCTGTGGAAGAATCAATAAAGAATTTACCTCCTCTGCTTTCTAGATTTTTTTTCCAACTCTCTGCCACTTAATAATGCACAGATTCTACATTTGGTCTCATCGTTTGTGAGGGCATGGCTGAGAAACTTCTCATCTTGTGCAGGCAATGTGGAGGCGCCACTGCCTCTAACAAAAGCGGATGAGGACTGGATGCCCTGGCCTTTCCTTCTTAGAAGCACAGTGCTGGGACCCTCCTCACTCACCAGGCACATGCCCAATCTTATGATACCCTGGTTGCATGACATGCAGAACATCCAGGCAGGAGACAAGAGTCCACTTCTAGTCAAGTGATACGGGGAGAGAGTGCAGCAAAGAGGAGGCTCCCAGGAATAATTTAGCTGTCTCACACCTTGCTCCACGCCCGTCTCTGAAATCTCTTATGACTCAATTACAGGCTGGGTTATCTGCTCTAGTGGTCATGCCCTGCCTAAGGTGCGGTTTCCTCTGTGCAGTGTTTGAGCTATTGAGAAACATTGTCTGGAGCAATTACCCTCATATTCTTTTGGTTTAGCATCTTTAGAAAAGAATTCTTATGTTTATGTCTAAAAAAACCTCCAAATATATTTACTACCTGTCTCCTGTATACACAGTTCTCTTCCATCTCTACCTCTCCTTTCCCATTGACAGCATGAGGCCAGCATTTTTAAAGGGGCTCTCTTTTCATCTGTCTAGCCAGAGACCCACCAACTGTACCAGGTGTATCACTCTGAATCAGCTGTACAACTTTTGTACTAACTTATCACTGTTCTTCTCTCAAACTTCAAAGAATGTTTCCCATCTAGACAGGCAGGTCAATTCCTTCAAAAATGTTTATGTGATTAAAACTCCTAAGAAAGGCTGTCCTTCAGGCTGTGCTCAAAGATAGGTTGGTTGGTTACTGATGGGATCATTCAGCATACCTAATGAAAAAGCTTGTATCCTTTCTGGCAAAACAATTCGAAAGAGAAAGACAGGAAAAGGGACAGTGTGATGATCAGCCGAAAGGCTATATGGAGATCATGGACGGAAAGCACATGCAGCACCATAGCAGTGGTGTCTTGCATTAGCTGGAATAAAGGAACTGAAAGTCATATTATCCTTGACTTTGAGGATTGTCCCTGGATGTGGGTTTGAACTCTGCTGGTCATGCAATGCTGCTAAATATGCAAAATCTTTTTACACTGACAGTACCTATGCTATGAGGCAGAGGACTTTGTTTCTCAGAGTCGTCAGTCTAATAACTTTCATCAGCACTGAACAACCTTGAAGGAGAAGGGTCATTTCTTTAGTTTAAAAGAAAAAAAAAAAAAAAAAAAGAATGTTAGAAGACAATCAGCGTCTGCCTACTGTAATCATCTTTTACAGGAGAAATGACATGTCCCAATCAGACATCCTTGGGGGACATGACCTCTTTTATCAAAACACTTATTAGAGTGGACCAGTGGTCATAGAGGCTACCTAATGAATACAAATCTGCTTGCAATGTAAAAACATTCCTGTTGAAAGCCTTCTGCAGCCCCTGGCAGGTTTAAACACAGAGTTGCTATCTTGCAATAAGTGGAACTTTATTCTGCAATTGCATCTCTGGAAGTTCCTGTGTATATTGATTAACAAAACCTCACAGCAGTCTCCTGAGGCCACTGGTTATATCTTGCCAGATCCCCACCAGGGATACAGACACTGAAGTTGCCTGGAGTCTCTGGGGCCTCAAGAACTGAATTGCAATGTGTACCTTCCCAGTCCTGGTTGAATACTGGCATCTGAGAGATTTTCCCTTATGACATGCTAGATGTATCTAAGCTGTTTGGAGTACCTTCTGTGACAGCATCTGCTCCATCCCTATCACAGGACTAAAACCTTCACATAACAGATGGGGATGGGAATGGGAAGTGGATGACAACAGAGGAATGAAAAGAGGGAGAGAGGAAGGAAGGAATACCAGAGAAAAGAGGACAAAAATAAAAGGAAGGATGAAAGGCATGAAAGTGGGGAAAGAAAAAAGGAAAACCAGGAAAAAGGAAAATGACACGTTCTGAAGCTTTTGCAGACACAGCACAGGTTTTCCCTGGAGAACGTGTCTAGTGCTTGTAGTTGGTGAATTATCCCATGTTTAAAGCTTCAGAAATTTCACTTAGTTTCTGGCCACACAATAGCTGGAAGCACCCAAAGACTAGTGAAGATCCTTGTTCTTTTCATGTAAAGGAAGAAAAGTTTGAGCCTGTTGATAGAGAAAGACATGATTTTTTTCCTTTGCCTTTTTTTCAAGCTAACAAAAATTAAAGACAAAAATTGCTGTTGTAAGCACATCATTAAATAACAGAGCTGTGTCACCTAGCTCTACTTTCATCATATCTCCATAAATTCTGCCTTAGGAAAGGTATATGGTAGATCTTGATAGATGATATTGATGGAAGAATGAAATAGCATTAAACACCTGCTTTCTCACCGTGCTTCAGGAGATGCTCCCACACATCCTAGTGCTTTTAAGTACAATTGAGTGTAGTACCATTTTAATATCAGATAGTAACTCTAGCAGGAGACTGCATCCTGCCCTAGAGCACTTAGCGGTATTGAGCTGTCTATCTGTAAGTGATATGAGCCAGCGTATGACATGAGAACACTGCATTATACCATGCCGCTCTGACACTGTTATACCGCCACCACACTGAGATGCAGCCCCATGGTGTTGTCATATTGTTGAGCTTACTCCTGAAAATAAACTTTCTAAAGGTTACAATTATAAATAGACCTGGTACACTGCCTTATCACCTCTATAGCCTGAGCTGAGGGGTAACATCTGGTGCTCGCAATGAAATGAGATTGACTGCGTATTCCCAGCCTGCTCGAGCACTTCACAGGAGTGCCACCAGGGCCCTGTGTTTTACCAGCTGTATGAGAAGTTGGATGTTTCATGGGCTGGAATCTGAGCTGGTTCTTGCCTGTCCTAGAAAGCGGTATTTTTTTAACCAGCTCAGTAAAGATCTAACAAGCATTTGGTCATAGTACTCTTAGGGACAGGTCCCATGATGGGCAGAACCACCCACTGTGTGCAGTGTCAGATAACCAGAGCAGCAACAAGCTCAGGTTGTGCTGCCTGCTTTGCCAATGCCAGAGCTCTGGAAATCCCCAGATGCTGCTGCCGGGGGAAAGAGCAGAAGGCACCTAAAAGCAGATACTGCTGCAGTGATGGCTCCTCACAGAAAGAGTAGCTGCTGTTTGCTTCCCCAAGGCTCTTGCCATCTGTCTCCCTCTCCTAGTTACGCCTTTTTTCTCTACCTGGTCCTGGCCCCAGTGCTAGAGGTAGCAGGTTTTGGTCTTAATTGAGAAGCTATAACCCAGCTCTGAATTATGTGCCACATAGTTTCACTGAAAGATCACAGTGTGTTTAACGAGTACCAGAACCCCCAGTTCAATATCTATAGGTACTAAAAGATAAATGAGTAATAGATTTTTTAATTTGCATTCATATCATATGACCTATCTGCATATTTTGCCCATAACTCTCTAGGAGGCAGAATATCAACTAGTTTTCCAATATGAAGGCATATTATATTAAAGTATCTAATGCAGATTTCCATGAAATGTTGCTCTCCCCAGAAACCCCATCTGATTTAAATAGGAACACTACTGTCCATGAACTAAGGAAAAACAAAAGACTGCTGTCGTGGTTTGGGCCAGATTGGCCCAATCTGGTGGAACGACAGATGCTCTCTCTCTCTCTCCTGCTCCGCTCGGGAGGCAAGAGAGAGAGAGAAAAAGAGACTTAAGAGTTTAGAAGGATCTAAACTACTTTAATGAAATATTGATAATAAAATAATAAAAAGAAAAATAATGAAATATATACAAAACCGTATCAAGCTCCCAGGATGACAATCACGTCACCAGCAGGTTCTGGGGAAGTCCCAGACTGGACTCGGTGACGGACGGGAAC
>VFFE01008410.1:1721961-1733249 GCA_008921705.1 Burhinus oedicnemus | reverse complement strand
ACTGCAAATAAAGAGAACAGTTCTGTGTTTTGTCTGATCTGGGGAGAGATATCTTCTAATGTGGCTACTGGGAGAGCTGTTTGATTTAATTTTATTTAACATATTCCTTAATACAAGAACATAAACAGCTTAGAAATGAAACAATGTGAATAAATTATAGGAAATAATAGAGCAGATGGAAAGATAATACAAATTGGCTTGAGCTCTGATTTGGGAAAACACTTAAGCAGTCACTTATTCAGGAAAATGCATAAAATTACAGGTCAAATTTTAGGAATATATCTCTAGAGCTGGCAGTGGCTAGGATACGGATGAAATACATTGCACAGTGACACCTCTTTTTGTTGTATGTCCTTGTGAGTGCACTTTACCACAGGAATAAGAGAAGGGGAGGAGTTATTTTCCCCTTAACTGTGAAATCTGATGCTATAATTTTGACTTAAAATTCAGGATTACCATTAAAGGTCTTTTTAAACACTTTCTTCAAGGGGATATTTTCATGAGTTGGATTCTCAGGAGATTTGGAACCAGACCAGAAGAAAAGCTATATCAATTGTCAAATTTGAAGAAAAATAGTCTGAATACAAATACGCAATGAAAATGAGAAAAAGATTACATTGAGAGGCCTGAGCAATAGGGAACATTAATGAGATAGTATATTGCACTGCAGCATAGACACCAAGGACCAGTGTGATTTAACACTTTCCTTAGAAAGGTCATTTACCAAGCAAAAAGCAGCAGTTGCCCTCCCACACCACTGTGATGAAACCACAACATAGACTAGTTTATTTCTTTCAGTGGTCCAGGTGGAGACAAACTACAGAGGGCTCCACAAAGATGACAATCTCTCCCCCCCAAAACTCTGGGTATGTTAATGAGAACTGATCACTCACAAACTTTGCCAATGTTAATATGTGGATAAAAATGATAAGCACCTAGCATAAGGATCAGAATTTCAAATGACCCAGTACACTGGAAAAAAAAAATCATAAGAAAATTTAATAAAGGCAAGAATGAAGTGTTGCATTAAAAAAGTGAAGATTAGATGGACAAACACAAAACAGAGAATAAAATGTTTATGGAGAAGGTCTAGATATTAGTAAGAGCCAGTAGACAAGGTTGCTACGAAAAGATAAATTCGATTATGGAATGGGTAAATCTGCAAGTTGAGGAAAATAATTATTCCAGTACCTTACAATAATGAGTACTCAGTTGGAATACTACATTATGTTTAGCACATCACTCTCAGAAATGCACAAACGTATTATCAGGGCTCCAGGACAGTAGAATTAAACTGATCAGAGGTCAAGAAGTCATGCAATAGAAGGAAAGCTGGGAGAACTGGATTTTTTTATTCCAGAGAAACTTGAATTTCAGAAGGCTGGTTCAAAGGGTGAGAAACTGTTTTCTACACTCATAAGCAATAGCACAAGGAATAATTACTTTGACCTGCAGCAAAAGAAATTTTGGTTCCTAATTAGGAAAAGATTCTAACTAAAAAGAGAGTTAGACACTGGATCAGTGTACCAAAAGAGTTTTGTAACATCTCTGTGCATGGAGATCTTTAATATCAGGTTATACAAGCACCTATCAAAGATAATCAAGATATCCTTAACACTGCTTCCAGGAAGGAAGAGTAAAAACATCATGAGTCCCCTTCTAGGGTCTACTTGTACAATTTCTAAAAAGTCTAATCATGACGCCATTAAAATTCTTGCAGGAAAACTCTGGAAGAGAAGAGGCATACACCAGTGGGTGGTTTAATAGCTCTTTTATGTTTTTACTCACTGTGATTTTCAACTTTACCCTATTGAGCTTGTTTGGCATTCTTAATGATGACTAGCAAATTCGCACATGATTTTAGTACAGTGAATGTCTATGAGTGCACAGAACAACACTCTATACTAGAGCGGGGTAAATTATATAAAAAATAGTAATTCTTCCATGTGAAGAAGGAGGTTTTTTCATATAATATGTGATCATATGGGAAGAAGCAAAGAAATCTCAAAATTTCAGTGTAGCTATGTAACACCATCTGCATGTACCTCTCATCCTAGAAAATCCTGGAATGAGCTCAGGGAGGATAAATTGGAGCAAACGGTAGTAGAAGACCTACAGATGTGGTGGTGGTGGCTGTAAAAGTGAAGAACAGAACAAAAAAATATTTCTGGTGTGGGTATGATCGAGTTTGTTACCCATATTGACATAATTTGAGGAAGTTACTTGCTGTATCATTTTGATCTTCTAAAAGATGACTTCAGTGACTTGAAGTCATTGGAAGAATTCTCTGCACAGGGCTCCCTGTAGTTTCTGAGCTGCTGGAAATATGGGATAGTTTCTTGGCTACAGCAAATTGTCATTCTATTGACTGTAATGGAGCTGTGTCACGTAACAGTTGCTGAGACTCTGGCATTAGGACTGGCTAAAGATATAATGCCTTTTGGCTTAATGTGATTTCTACTTACAGCCATTTATCTTTACATACAATCTAAAAATACAAGATTTATCTTTTTATGTTTTCTAAATCAAGTCACTTTGTACTTTTACTGGGCTCCCTTAATACTTTGGCAAGATCAAATAAAGAATTAAATGGGTCAAAGAGTAGAAGGAAATAATGTAAAATTTCCTGCATAGATCCTTGGAATCTGAAACCAAATGCCAGTTCCAATACTTGTAAAATGCCACAGGGCATGGCGACAAAGGTGAGTGACCTCAAGTAAAGCAAAAAATCCCCAGTACTTTTATTTTTTAAGATTCAGTTCTTTGCTGACAGAACATCTAAAAACTTACTCAACTGAGCATTACATTCAAATATATGTCCATTTTGGAAAGGCTATCAGGCGAATTAGGAGTTCAAAGCAATCCTTCACAGCAGGAGAAAAACTGTAAACTCCAGAAACTGTCAGTATGTGTATGTTAAGATAGTGCATGGAACTTAACTACACTATAAATTTAATTCTGTCTGGCTTTTTAACATGGAATTCACTTATTGTGGGGTATGCAGAAGGTGGCATTTTGTAGGCTTTAGTACTTCTTCAATATTTTATATTACAAAAATATCATTTTGGGATAACCTACAACCACATGGAGAAATGGCAGTCTGAAATCTTAACACTGAGGCAAGCTCTAGCTGATTCAAGAGAAGGGATAGATAAAAATGAAACTACACAAACTACTGGCCCAATTCAATAGCATTTTTTGAAATCTGTACATTTCAAAAGAGAGAAAATGACTCACTCACTGTTTTTTTGACAGCCATCAGAAAAAAAAGTTAGAAATCCAAACTTCATTGCCAGAAATCTTGCTTGGATGGATTTATTTTAAAATTAATATGTGACCAAAATAAAATCCTTGTATGACATTTAGTGATTTGGAATCTAGTTTCTCTGCTGAGAAGAGAAATCCTTTGACACATCAGTTTTATATAGGTAAATATAATTATAGTTGATAAACAGTGCAAGTGCAACTGCAGCATGTCTTATTTTTATAAAATAACAAGTTAGAAAAAGAAGTAGAGGAAACCCCAACAAACCAACAGCACTTCTTCCCTCTCCAGAAGACCAGTTTTCACATTAAACATCTCAGAGGCACAGAGAACATTGTCAGAAAGGGGGACTAAGATCACTGACAGCAGTATCTCAGTGGGACATTGGTTATCTGCTTATTTCTGAAAATTATTTATTAGTGGAGCTTTAATGTCCAGGCAATTAAGCTGTCTGGAGCTGAGCTGGAGCTGATTGTTGGTTCTAGTACAAAGGAAATTTTCTTGGGAACTTTGAATCCTCCTCTAGTGACACCATTAATTCAACAGGAATTAGGTATGGCAATTTTGGGCTTACCTTTATTTGTTAGAAAAAACCCTGATAGACAGAAGTAGCTTGCTCCGTATCTTACAACTAAGACACAGTATTAGCAAATATTGGGCTGGGGGTTAGGGTATGTTCCAGGCTCAGGGTCCCAGATCATAGACATTTTCTTTTTCAAAAGCAGAAGCTACTAAAATGCTTGCCACGGCGCAAATGCATAACAAGTTCTCCACCGACACATCTTGCCCCATTGATAAATCTACTGCTTAAATCAATGAAACAGCTCCCAATAACTTCCACAGAACAACCTAAAGTCTCAACAAACAATGTGGCAGAGGATAAGAACAAGTACAATCTCTTCTTTACGGTACCAAGGGAAAGATGCACATCCTGCATGCCACCAGAACATCTCTGTCTCCTTGACAATATCCTATATGAAGATAGTTTCAGGTGACCATCCTCATTTTCTGCCTAGAAGTTAGGTCCTGCTTAGTTAGGTGGGACAAGCCTTCCTTAGGGACCATATTCGTCACATAAAAGGGTACTCCTTCATGTTAATATCTAGACAAAAGTAACTCTTCACAGCTGCTTGGGAAGAGCACCTTTATAATCCATATTTCAGTCCTAACAAAACAGTTTGCTATGTCCCTTGAGTAGGCACAGAGATCTTTAAGGCAGAAGAGTTTGTTGGAGGTAGACGAATTATCTTCTCCACTCCTACCGAAATCCATTGCTTTCTGAAGTTAGGAGACCTTCAGATGCCAACAGGGACAGTCCACTAGAAACAACAGCCTAACTGAGTTGCAGGGAAGCATGCCTTGTTGTTTCCTCACTCTATGTAGCTCCAGGCAGTCATGCTATCATCTGCACCCTGACCCGATCCAAGGCCTTTTGAGCATGTACAGGACAAATGGGAGCATATGGATCACAGTTCAGAGCTCAAGTGTCTTATCTCACCCTCAAAATTACTGTGCAAAATACAATGATGGACATTCTAGTTTGTTGGCAACTGAGCCACCATTATTACCTGCTGTCTGTTGGGCTGCAACCATCAGTAGATCTCTGTGACTAGGATATGCTGCCCATCATTCCTTGCTCTTCATACTTCATCATAAGCCTTATAACAAGGCCTGTGGGAAGGTACCCCTTTCCAGTTGAAACAAATGTTCATTAGGGTTTGGGGCTTGAAAGAGAAGACAACATGCAAAACAGACTACAGAAGTGATTTTGTGTCTCCTTTGGTGGGGTTCTGTTTGCCTGATTTTTGTGTTCTGAAAGTTATATACCTTATCAAAGCTAGTTATCTAGGATCCCTCTACAGTAGAGGACAACACAGAGATGCCTCTACGTGGGAATTCATCCCCTTTTCCTTAGCCCCACCACAGGATGGAACTAATTGCCACGAGGGGATGTTTCTTTACTATAGAGAAACCCTAGCTAGACCTTGTAGACTAGAAACCCAACTTGTAAGTAGACTTTGAAACCTAACTGGGAGGAATCCCACCTCCAGTACTAAACTGCAGTACCTCACGGGACTGAGTAGATTTCACTAGTGGAGCTTCCCACTACAAAGAGGAGACATCATCACTGCTGTGTTATGAAGGTCTTGGTGCTAACTAAATAGTAAAGCTATTATTCATTTTCTTTGACATTAGCAAGGGCTCTTAAAGCACATAGATTTCTTTGGCTATTGTTAGGTAAAATGTCAATCCTCTAGCGTATGATTAGAAAGCTTTCAAGCTAAAGGTATTTTTTCCTTCTCTCCATTATTTGTGTGAGACAGAATTCACAGTTCGTGGAAATGAGATGGAAGGGAGTTCTGGAAACAAAACAGAGTAATAATGGAATTTTTTTAACCTCACTCCAAAGATCAGTAGTAACCACAAAAGCCACACTGTAAAGGTACCAGATAGGGTTCTAGTCCATGTTTGCTGGCTTATGTAAATTTCTATGCCATATTTGCTCAGTGCATGAGTAAAAAGATGATCTGAGTGTCTACAAGCCCTGCAAACCCAGACTCATGTCTAAAACTTCCTATAATAACAGTGCAGTGACTAAGACGTAGCTGACAATTTTGCTGATGGCGTGTACATCAGAACAGAACACAGCTCATTCTTTCAGATTGTAATAGCTCTGCATTGCTAACAATAGAAAATCTTGGTTTGGTCAGTGAATGAAGCAGAAATCTTCAAGGACACATACATAATGTGGATCAAGAATTGCCTTTTTCACACTTTAGACTGAGACTACATTAACTATATAGACTTGTGCTCTGCTGTTCCTTCATGACAGTGGTAATGGTATTGCTCCACCACAGCCCATCAAAAGCACCTGCTGAGGACTGCCTATAATGAAGATCTTTGATGCAGAGGAGCAAGAAAACTCCTCCTGTACATCTTCAATAAGGCAACAAGCAGCATAAGCATGAGTGGCCTGATGTTAGCTCAGGGTGGGAATTTAGTGCAGGATCTCTCCTGTCACCTAGCCCTCAAAGAAGCAACCTGCTTCACAGATGCTGTAATAAGGAGTTGGAAGGAACATGCATGATGGTCACAGTTTCTGCTCCGACTAGAAAACACAGCAATGAGATGGCTACATCCTTCATGTAACTATAGAAAGAAAGGGAGAGCAATAATCCAACTTGTGAATAGGTTCTGCTCCTGTTTAAAACTGGCTTTCATATTACTGAAGTCCTTCAAAAGAGTGTTAATGTCCTTATCCAATACAGTAATATTGAACAACAAACAGAATTTTAATCTTGTCAGCAGCTCCAGCTGGGGGAAGAAGGCATTACAGAGAATTCGTCTTTATTTATGGTTTTGGTTGTTTGGTGGTTTGGATAATTTTTTTTTTTTAAATGAGAATAATAATCCAGTAAGAAAAAAAAAAAATCTCTGTAAATGAGATGCAAAATCTAGTACTGTCAGATCCTGTAATTTTAACATGAGTCATATGTTTGTTCTTTTTGGTTTTTTCTCCCTTAAAATCCCAGTTCTGTGAATCAGGTAATGATAGCATCTAATATTTTGAAAGAAAGTAAGTTTCCAGTCCTCATTCTGCTCTATCAAAACATTCCAACATCTGGAGGGAATTGAGAACCAAAATGCTTGATTTTAAAAGACGCTTGGTGAGGGACAATTTTCAGCAAGACTGATCTGGAGAGATTCCCAGGGCTGAGGTGAGGCTGAGTCCATATCTGATGTTTGTAGAAAGGAATCACAAAGGAGCCACCTAATGCTAAATGAAACCTTAACACAGTGTAAAGGTTTCTGTGTTGCTGTCTAGTGTCCTATATAGCAAGTGGCTTGTGCTTCTAGTGAGGAGAGACAGCAACCCTTACTGTGGTGATGGTGCCATAACTTAAAACCTATACTCTATTAGCTTACGTGTTAGAAGATGAGATTTCCTTTGGCTGCCTCTACTCCTTTTTCTTTCCACGTATGTATGATGAAAGGAGGGAAGAGAAAAAGCGAATTCTAACCTGTATTAAGGTACACTATGCTGAAAAGATTTAGAAGCATCCCCCTTGCCATATTAAACTGGATTAGCCTGATGGAACAGTTTTGCAGTTTGTTATACCCAGTTTTATATGGACTGGTTTCAAACAGTTTCTGCACTGTTTATCCAGCCATACCAGAATGGAAAGGATAGATTTATAACCCTTATAAAATCAGCAGGTTGAAAAGGGCAACATGATTAGCCAGTTTGCAGTACGCCTTACACTTTGCAAACTAAACACACCAGCTGGAATGACTTAGCCTGCTGACAAATATCCATATGCCATGAAATTTCATAAACAATGAAAATGGTCATTTTTTTCCCTTTGGTCCAAAACATAATCTACTTTTTAAGTATGTTTGCATTTTTAAGAGACTGTTGCAATGAGACAGAGAACAACTGGAGTTAAAGCTACAGCTATAACACGTGAACAAGCAGCTGTCATGGTATATTGTAATTGAGCACCAATCACAGTCTAAAAATAAAAGCCATAAATAAGGGAAAAAAAGCCCTAAACCCATAAAAGTTAGCACAGAGTTTCTTAAAGAAACCCGAAGGAGTAGGAATATATTTTTTTCTTCAGAAAGCAAGGGAAGAACAGGAACAATGAATACACCCTACCTTCTCCGAGCATGTCTAGACCGATGGGTACAGACAGATCTGAGTTCCTCTGCCTCACAAAGGTCCCACTCTGCACCAGGAGTTGTTTGAGGACAATGAAAAGGTGGACATTATTTTCAAAAACATCAGGGTTCTGTTTGAGCACAATCCACTCACACAGCCAGAATTAACACACTACACCACAAAGCTCTTTTGAATAAGGGGGAACATTAATTTTTAACAATGATCTGGTGATGCCTGACCACTTTGGAATCCAAAAAGTTTCTTTTATGACATTAGCTCGCCAGCAAAAAAACAACACCCTGTGTGCTTTCTTGCTCTCGGTCGGCTGCTGGCAAGTGGTACTACTGCAGGTTGCTTTGGAGAGGGCTGTTACCCCCGTGTCAGCTCAGCAGTGTGCTAATAGTGCACTTGAAAGTGAGTAATACACTGCCTCCAGTCTCCCTGGTTATCAGCTCCCCCCTCTTCCCAATCATTACCAACAGCTTTAAGGGCTCTGGTAAAAGAATAAAACAAATGGGCATTCAGCTGTGGGTCCCATATCAATTCATAACACACGGAACGGCCCTGGTGAAACAGAGAGCAAGGGAGCTTGTAATTCCATGTAACTCACAGCCATGTCACAATCAATACTGTATAATACAGAGGCATTATTTGTCTCTGAAAGTAATTTTATCCCCCAAAGAATTCTTTCTCCCTGTTTTCTTTTTTTTTCCCTAAAAAAGAGGTCTGTGAAAATTCCATCACTTTTAAATTGCTCATCAGTGGCGGCCCAGATATTTGAATTACAGTTCAGTACATCATGCATAAGGATACATCCTGCTATATAGAGTTCTTTCTCAGATTTATTTACTTCCAACCTCCTACTCAACCCTCAAATAGAAATCCTATGTAGTAAATACAAAATGTAAATAAGTTCAGTAAGCAATGACCTAAGTGTTACCACTGACAATTCCTGAGTGCAATACTGATTTGCAATGGTTCATTGCCAACCTCCTTGAAGAGCCTTAGTGCTCTCAGGTGCAACAGGTGAATGACCCAACAGCACCAAGGTGTTTGACCTGGGTAGCTGTCTTCTGCTTTGAGGTAATTCCCCTCTTCCAGTATGACAAGACTTGCCTTTACCCAAGTGAATAACAGAGGAATCAATATTGAATCATATCAATGCATATAAATACTTACTATCATGCAGAAGACATGATCCTCTATAGGTATGTCATCACTTTCAGACAAGAGGGCTCAAAAGAGGGCTCAAAAGTGGATGTAAGGATGCCATTCCCCATGACCTCAGACCTTGCCATCCACACTGGTATTTATAGCTCAGATGTCCCCACTATACATGGAAAAAGCTGTATTTCACATATCTGCTGATGCTGTGGGAGCATAACATGCTCTGCCTCACCTCAGCCTGATCTGTCTCTATCACTTAAACACGAGTTTGCATTCATGCAGGGGCTGGGAATGGGCTTAGGCTCTCCTCTCTCAGAAAAATCATAGATTAACATAACTCTAGAGCTGCTAACACCCCTACAGGTAGTCACTGTGGATGGAAGGCAGTATGGGTTGAGAATAGGCTTATACCCCTAAATTTTTGATAGTGTAGGCATACCCTTTCAGAACATGCCCGATTTCTTTGCTTTAGGTATCTGTCCATTTAGTATTTTAATGACTTCACAGAGAACATCATTTGCCTGTTCAGCCTCTCCCTTTGCCAATAAATGGAAATTTACAGCACTCACAAAAAGGTGTAAGAAAGTCCACTGCAGAAGCAAGTACACACACATGCACACACTTGGTAACAACCTGGAAATCTTCTTAGCTATGTATCAGTATTGATTATGCTTTAGTCCTCAGCAGAAAGATGGTTTGCTCCTTCTCCTCAGTTGTGGAAGGTTTTTATTTTTTTCCATGGGTAATTTCTTCTGAAGTGAGGAATTCAGTCAGAAGAGGTCCAGAGGCAGACAGGGAAAATAACCTGGTAGCTGAGAAGAGTTTATTGGCTTCCGCTGCTTGTGAACAGCTCAACAGCATGGAGTCCTCCAGGTTGGTGTATCTCTATAACCTTGACCCACCTGGAGATCCATGGTGTCGAACCATGAACTTATGAAGACAGCATTGCCTCCAGTGGGTGGGGGGAGTTCCTCTTCATCTTCCGCATGTTGAACAGTCCAGAAATTGCTGAATCCTTTACCATTTCTTCTCTGACAGGCAAGTTCCTTTATTTCTTTTACTACACCCTTTCCACCATTGTACAGTTTAATACACATGGACAAGAAGTGACGCACACTTTTCATTTCAGCATTTGATAAGTGGCAGTCACTCTACACATTCCATACTTGGTAGTTTCTGTATCAATTAGAGTATCAAGGTAGAGATCCCCAGCAGGAATTACAAAATCTCTGATTCCATTCATGTCTAACTATCTCTGAGTAACTTTGTCGTGTGACTGCTCTGTTTTGCAGGGATTGAGAATAAACTGCGAAATGATTATGAAAGGTATTCTTGGTTGTCTAACAAAGTTTTATAAAAGAAGGAGATTTCGCGGTATGTCTGAAAATGGTCAGATTCTGGATTGTCTTTCTATGTGTTAAACAAGAATCTTTCCAAACCCAAATCACATGCTTATGTCCAAAGAAGATTAGATGCTATGGCAGAGTGATGATGATCTTCTAATATAATTTCCTGCCATTGCCAAATATGCAAGTACAATGTCATAAACTATTATTTGGTTCCACTGACACTGTACTTCCCTTTTGTGTCCCTAATGAGACTTCTCATACAACCTATGGCTATTATTTTCAAGCTTGCCCATTTCTCCCCTACAGTTTGGTTTTGATGTATAAGTAATAAATGGCCAGCATGATGGCTATAGGAGCTTTATGAAAAAGTATTAAGAAATCTTCTTCCTGTGAAGGTTTAGATAAATTAATTTCACTTAAAGAGCAAATTTCAGCTGACTGCTTGACATTAATTAGCTTAGCTTTACAAAACCCCTGCAAGGTATTATATGAATTTTAGAACATGCTATGCATTTTACAGATGCGTATGCTGAGGTCCACAGAAAGACTAAATGCCACATTACTATTTTATGCAAACAGCTGATCAATGTGTTGATTAAATTTTGTGGTGATACACTCTTGGCAAGAGTCTTCAGCTTGCTCCGCTGGGGAGTGATAGCAGGACATTTTGAACAAATAAACATCTATTTTGGAACTCATCTCCCCTACTGATTTGCCGCCCAAGGTTCTTAATTTTTCAGGTGCTGTGCACAGGCAATCTATTTAAGATGTGTATGTCTTTTTTTTCTTTTTTCAGTTTTGGGTTTGTTTTTTTTTAATGAGTGAAAGATGATGCAAAAGAAAA
>VFFE01008410.1:1676680-1721941 GCA_008921705.1 Burhinus oedicnemus | reverse complement strand
AAAAAAAAAAAAAAAAAAAAAAAGGAAAAAAAATCACCCCAAGGAATAATTCCTGGAGGCTTCATGTCTTACAGACATCTTCTGAGGTTATGGGTACATGAATGGAGGGGCAAACCTTGAGAGGTAGACTTAGGATAAATTGTGCAGCTGTGCACAAACAAGTCAATTACACATAGAAAAACAGGAACGAGAAAGCCCTGATACCTATAAGTCAGCAGGTAGGTTGGTCATTCATTTTTCTGTAACCTAAGTAATCTTTTTTCCCTTTCTGAGGGGAACAAGGCAGTAATCATGCACTATGGATATACAATGACAACACATGACAGCATTTCCTGGCGGGTAGAGAAGACGTAGAGACAAGACTCCCTGTGCGTGTCCCACCAACCTGTCACAGGGAAGAAGCACACATAGCCAGCTGACTCCGTAAAAGCCTGGATAACTCAGGAAAAGCTTAAATGGAAACCTTGCACCCATTTCAGCTCCTGTTCAACAGCATAGTAACTCTCTAATCCTTTCTTTTTCTAGAACTGTAGGTGTTACATTATCATTACAAGAAAGCAGGTTCTAACATTTAGTATTGATCTATATGATACGTGGTTCTAAAAATATATAAAGAGATGCCAGTGACAATTCATTTTTGAAAACTACACTGTATCAAGAAAGTGCTACTTAAGGCAAAGAAATTATTGCTGCATCTTGCAGTGCATCCCTATAAAGATGCCTCACACGGGTGTATTTAAAGTATTTGATTTGAATAAATTTCTGATTTCTACAATGGATGTATTTGGTGTTTGTTTTCTTCTGCAATGAATATTTGCCCAGAGAAAAAATACATAAGCTAAAGCTGAGGGTCTTTAGGGATGCGTATCTGTTCTTGCTGCTTCCTCTTCGTTTGAAATTACAAGGCTGTTCGTGCCATTAACTTTAGTTGCAGCAGAGATGGTTATGATGTCACGGCAGGGGCAAATAATGAGTATAAGCAAAAAGAACTCTTACTGCTTGCTTTCATGCACTTGGCAATAGTAATTTCAAGCAAAGATATGCACAGTGATCCAAGTTATGATGATGACATAAACTCAGTTTATATAGCAAATAGTACATTACTTCCTGAGTTGCTGTATGGAAATGTATGGGATTCCTGCTTACTAAGACATTATTCTTCAAATAACCCAATTGGAATATATGGACTGCTGCTGAGTAAACCCATAGAAACATGTGCGTCTGATGAGAACAATAGTTCTTCTCAGAATGAAAAAATGTGGCAGAATCTAACTGCAAGGTAAAAATAAATAAAAGACACAGTATCTGATAGATCAACTAAATTACAAGACTGTGTGTTTCTGAAAGTTTCCCACAAGGCTTCAGCAGCCCTTTGATCACTTTACTGTGTAATGGAGTTGTAGATTTATTTTTCTCTGTTCCATTTCCAACAAGCATGAATCTGAACAAAGTTTTACTAAAGCAATTGGCATGAGAAAATCTTTAAAGAATGCGGATGGGGAGCTACCATAAGGTACTAGGGAAGGTGAAAGAGAGATTAAGATTAAATTTGTAGTCCCACCTTCCAATGCTTTTTCATTTTTGCTTACCTCTCCTGCCTCCTTCACTGCTCTTGTAGGACTGTAAACCTGTACTTCAAATATGCTGCAGTGATGACTGACAGCAAGATACCATAGTACTGTGGAAAGGTAATTGACGTTGCATTCAGTTACTTTCTCTTATGATATTATCACTATAACACTAAATTCCAGTGCACCACCAGAGAAAGTTTCTTAAGAACTTCCTGACTGTCAACAACAGAGCAGACTGACAGATACGCCAATAAAAAACTTGAAATGTTCTTTCTTGGGAATGGGATACAGAAAATATTTAGATTTTCTTTCTGCTTGTGTCAAATATCCTGGCTGGGGATCTGCTCCAAGATTTCTTTAACATGCCTAATTATACATAGTAACTGCTGGCTGACTGATCACTGTCCATCTCCAGTATTACGCAGAAATTGCTGCTATGGAGAAGGGAAGCTCTTTGGCAGATCTCAAAAGATAACCTCGTCTCTCTGACTTCCTCTCTCCTCAGAAGGCAAAGAAGAGTTTTAAGAGAGTCTGTTCCTTCCAAAACCCATGAATTATATTAGTGGTTTTTGGTTTGGAGTAGAGTTCAGATTTACTGTTATAATGCTGCAAAATATTATTATCTGAAAAATACTAGGTCTCAGCTGTATGTTATTGCAAAGTCTTTCAGTGATTGATTTGAAGTTATGTGAAAGACATTCCTCAAAGCAGATTTTCTTTTATTCCTCACTTGTTCCTTTAAACGGTTCTGGTTTTGGGTCTTTCTCTTTTAACATTACAAGGGCTGTATAAAACTGCCTCCAGAGACCACTGGTACCACCAGTAGTTAATTACCAGCAATTGTGCTTGACTCGAAAGTCTCATCTCTCAAATGATAATGAGCTGGCTTAACGGAGATAGAGAACTGTTACCCTAGTACAAGTTGGGTAATTAAATTCCAATATTTAAAATTCTACGTGGCATTGCAATGAGATACCATACTCTATTTCCTATCTTTTGATAACATGTAATTCTGCTAAATACTCTGAACCAGCTGGCATGTCTCAGCCCAGAAGTGTACTGAATACTATGCAGTGGGGAGTTTTCAGTGTACTGAAGTAATATATTTTACTACTCCCTTAAGGAGACAGATAACATGAAAATGTAAACCATTTCCAGTAACATCCAACTAAACATAATGGAGAATCTAACATGATTTTTGGAAGTGTTAAGCTCTAACAGCTCCAACTGAAGGCTATGAAAGCAAGAGATTCCCAAAATCTCAGAAAATCAGCCTCACAGGCTTCCCTAAAATGCAACTGAAGACTTTCCTGTAATTATTGCTAGTGACATAGGGGAATGCAGCACAGACAAGATGAAAGCTCTGGTTAGATAGCCATTTTCATAATCATCACAGAAGTGAAAGTCACTGGGTGGAAGTTATGCATATAAGATGAAAGTCCTGTCAAATCAAGGCTTTTCATACCTATGCAAAGTTACTAGTCAAATGGACATGTCAAAGAAATTTAATAGTATTTGTTTAAAACTTTTACCAGGGTGGACTCTTGGCTGAGTGAACTTGAGTAAAAAAATTCCACTAATTTCTGTGGAGAACTTGATCAAGGCAGATACTTGTTTTATAAAGATACATCCTTCTCACAAGCTCTTAGGAACTCTGACAGTGTGTCTCTGTTTGTTTGTTTTAATTTGGAGACGGATGTTGTCTAATACTACCAATCCACAAAAGCATAAGATGAAGTTTTGTGATGACCAGAAGCAGAAGGAGATCTACTTTGACCTCTGTGGAAACAAGATTTCACCCTGTTTTGGTTTGGGCTGGACTGGCCACTGAAACGAACAACAGATGCTCTCCCCCACCTCTCCCAGAAGGGAGTGGAGGAAAAGAAAGAGACTTATGAGTTCAGAAGAAACTAAACTACTTTAATGAAAATATTAATAAAATAATAAAAAGAAAATAATGAAAATATATGCAATATATACAAAACCGTATTGAGCTCCCAGGATGACAATCACGTCACCAGCAGGCACTGGGGAAGTCCCAGACTGAACTCAGTGATGGACAGGAACTGGATTCCGGATCTGGATTCAGGAATACACAGGTTGAGATCAAAGGCAGACGAGCACATGAACACAGTCCTCCTCAGACACTGGCCATTGAAGAGAGAGGGCTGACCCTTTGGTCCCTCAGCTTTTATACAGAGCATGAGGCTGATGGGATGGAATACCCTGTTGGTCAGTTTTGGGTCACCTCTCCTGTCCTCTCCTTCCTGCAGGTGCGACCCCTCTACACTTTTCCACTTCCAACCCTCTAAAGGGCCAAATAACAAAGTTAGCTGACCTTGGTTGTTAGAGCAATAACTACAAGCAAGAGCCTCTCTGCATACCGTTCCTTGGCATAAATTATAAATAATCATGTTTTATCACTCTGGAAGCGGATACTGTTGGAAATATACGCTGTTAATTTCAGAGAGTACAGTTAGTTAGAAGAGGTTTAGCTGCAAAGTAAAATTACTGAACAGAAAATTGGTTCTGTTTTACCTCAAACCACGAGACACCCATGACAGCTGCTTGTGACCTGAGATTTCTACCTAATGGGCAAAGCCAAGGGGAATTTATTTGATATGAACCGTATACTGTGCACTATCGAACTAATGAATAGCTGCTGATGGATACTGTATCTAGAGGGCATTTCACTCTGCTGAGTCATATAGTTTTTGCAGTATGTCAAAAATGAAATGATTCTTCTAAGGGCCAGCATTTTTCTGAAGACAAATAAAGACCAACATGCAGCTAAAATCTTTTTAAGGGACAGCACAATCCATCAATTCAGACATGATTTTGACATTATCCAATATCTTAGCAACTGACCATGCAAACTGATTGTCCCCAAATACTGCCACATGCCCTCTTCCATCAAACAGTTATAACCAATACTGAAACGATGAATGGTTTACTCCAATTGCTTTAATTGTCTTATAAAACCAAGCAGCTATCTGGCAACACTGTGGCAGAAACCAAGAGAAAATAGAGGTCTGAAATAATTTCATCCATGCTGGGATGTGATCATCCCAGACATCATCATTGTGAAACGGTTGCTCATCAGATGTATCCGTAAAAGGAGAGAAGAGAATAGAATTTGAGTACTGAAGAGTTTTAGGTAGGGCAGTATTCTAAAATATTACCAGCCTGATAGTTATGCCCAGGCAAATCAGAGGCTTCAGTCACTAGAAGATTTTGTTTACACCTAAGAGACAATCCTGCCCCAGCCCATGGGTGGTCATTTCTTTAGGGACTTAAATCAGACAGCTCTGAAAAAAACTCCTACCAGCTGTATCATTACATATTGAAAACAAATAGCCTGCTGAGGGTTTGCTGCAAAAACTTGCCTCTTTGATGAGTTTAGCTTCTGCTGTGAGAAACATGGGATGTTTTAATCTTGATCAAGTGGGACAAGGAACACTCTGGTGTCCCTGGCATTTTCAAGAGAGATTATCTTTCACATTAAAATTTTTAACTCCTTGCCAACTCACTCCTCAATGTGATAGTCCTTTGCTTAATGCCAGAGAAGGAGCCATCTACGTATGGAAAAATCTCAAGCACAGCGCAAGCCATTTTCACGGAATCATGGAATTTTCAGAGTTGGAAGGGACCTCTAGAGATCATCTAATCCAACTCCCCTGCTAATGCAGGATTGCCTAGAGCACATTACTCAGGACTGCATCCAGGCGGGTTTTGAAAATCTCCAGAGAAGGGGACTCCACAACCTCCCTGGGCAGCCTGTTCCAGTGCTCTGTCACCCGCACTGTAAAGAAGTTTTTTCTTATGTTTGAATGGAACTTCCTATGTTCCAACTTGTGCCCATTGCCCCTCATCCTGTCACTGGGGACCACTGACAAGAGTCTGGCTCCATCCTCCTTCAACCCACCCTTTAGATACTTATAAGCAAGAACAAGGTCTAAATTTTGTGCACTAAAAGGCTGAACTTCAGATTCAAGACAGCCACATAGTATTTTAACAAACTGTGCTCTGTCCATTGCACTATCAAAAACTTTGTCCTGGCAGAAGTAGTACTTTTTCACGATGCTGTTATAGAAACAATGTGTTTCATAACTGTGTTTTAGGTAGGACATCAGTCTTCACATGTAGAGGACAATTTTTCACAGGAACATAACAGTGGTCTCAGAATAACCAGAGTTTTCACAAGGGTCCTGCCCTATTAAGAATTCAGCACCACCTTTTATAGAAAGACATGATCTTTCCTGAAGAGCAAGTGGCTTTAACAGTAGAATTTTGATTAATGACTTTGGAGTTTTGTTTCTTATGCTATTTTTGAGGTTTGTTTGTTTGCTTGTTTGTTTAACTGGACAAACAGTCATGATGCTAGAAAGAAATTGGTGAGAGAGAGGAAGGTAAGAGAACACATCTCACTCACTTGTGTCACAGTCTTGTGATTCTGCTCTAATGCCAAGCTCAGGAAATTAGGTTAATTTTCAGGGAGGTGTGCTGCTTTGCCAGTGTCTGAAAGGTCCTAATTTCTGTAAGTCTGCTATGCATCATTCCTGACAGATGGCAAAGAGAAAGAACACTTATTAAAGCAGAAACAACAAACCAAGGGGCACTAGTTCTATCCAGTAAAAATCATATGCTGTTTACTACAGCATGCATGAAATTAAAAATAAATATGTAGAGTGTTATGATCTTTTTTCTCATTAATGCTACTGACCAAACTAAATGGAAAATTAGACATTTATCTAAAGGTTGTTCTCAAAACAGAAGTATCTCCAGGAGGATGTTCTCACTTAGAGATGGTCTTGTTTGGAGACTTAATTGGAAATCTAACTTTGGTTTGGTATGTTTTTCTTTTGGTTTTCCTAGTTTGTAATAATTTTGTCTAAAAGCTAAAAGGAAAAGACAGGCAGGCAGAGAAATGCCATAGTTAGAGGATAAACTGATTAAAATAGAGAAAACAAAATTACATTAAAGGGCTGTGATGTATTGCAGGACAAAAAGAGAAAAAACCCCAACAACAGAACAAAACCCTGGAAGACAAGCTGTTTATTACTTTTGCTTTCAGAAGATGATGATTGTTTTTCCTAACAGCTGAAACATGGTTTTAGAAGAACTGATTTTCCCGGTTAAATGGATGGAAACTTGATTTCCTATCTGACTGCTGAAGCTCCTAACAAATATGATTTTTTGGAACATGCTGCTGTGCATTTCAGAGGTAACTGGGTAAAACAGCCTGGAAGAGTACAGGATATCACCAAGAAGTTCAGAATGCGACTCAGCTCAGTGTGCATGAACACAAAAAACAGAGCAGATACTCATTGCTTCTGCCACTGTCATGTTAATTCCTAGAAGAACTGTATTGCACAGAGTAAGTTAAGCAGTACAATGAAATATTTTGCATTTTGGTAGCAAGCAGGACAGCAAGCAACCTCATGGTAATAACTTGGAACAACAGACTCTTTAAAGGTATTTTGATTATCCTTGCTCTTGTGGGGTTTTTTGCTATCCCAGGGTCTAAGTCATTTTCTGGATGGACCCATACCTTTTGCTTTAATAAACAGCAGGATAAGGTGTCACACAGAAGTGCCATTTACCGTCTGTCAGGTAATTTCCCAACATACCACAAAGCTACTCTCCTCAGTAGAGTGCTCTATGGAAATCTATGTAGGTGTCTATATAACCCACAGACTCCAGTTATCTTGTGAACTATTTTCCTTCTCCAATCAAAAGACCAAATTACTTCTTAAATAGTCTCAGGGTAAACTGGAAGACTTGTTGCCAGTGTTCTTGGATAAAAGGATGCTAGCTGCAAGCAGCCATGGATGACAAAAAGATTTTTATTCAAACATTAACATTAACAAGGAAAAGTCTCCTTCTGAAGGACACTACTGAGTGAACAGCTAGCAGGTCTTTAATCCTTCTACTTCTCCTAAGCCCTCCAGCAGCTTCTTCAGTAAAACATGAAGAAAATCCATACACATATGCAGAATAAAAATAAGAAAAGGAGAACGAAAGAATAAGGAGCTAAGGTTTCTTTGTGCATTTTTTTTGTTTTGTTTTGTTTTTAAATCTGCTTATAAATACAGAGAAACAATGTCTTTTCCCATAGAAAACATGAAGATTACAATTGATACAAACATAAAGAGTAGAACTGTGTTCTCTTTTATTTCCAGAGCAGCCTGGGCTTTGAGAAGAATTTGTCTCCCATCTCTGCAGCTGGAAGATGGTTCTTTTCACCCCAGGGGACTGTGGCCGGGGAGAAATCACCCTCTGCCAGCTCTGCTGCGGCACATTCTGAGCAGTCAGGTCATGGATCTAAGCAGGCTGCCACAGAGGCACTCGCAGAGGCAGCACCAGGTGGGTATGATACATATGGGCAGCCCAGAGAGCCTAAAAATACTCTGGACTCAGAAGCTCTGCTAAGGTAATATGGCACGAATGGAGCAGACACACGTATGCACCCACTTCTGTTCCAGGCACTGGTGCTCTTCAGGGCTCATTATAAAGTGCTTAATGTAGACGACTTTTGAAGTCCCTCTAGCCTGCAATCTCCAGTCTGTCTAATTTAGTGTTCATTACCGCAATTGTGGCCACTGCTGGTAGGTTGTTCTCTGCAGGTGTAAGGGTGGTGGGAGCAGGCAGGAAAAGGTTGTTGATCTGGAATCTGATGCCCCTGAGATAATTGCTGTTACTGTTAGCTGACAGTGTGACGGAGATAAATTGCTTTTACCCTCTTCTTGTATCCAGATGTTTCTAAAAGAAGTACAAATGCAAGTGCTCTAACAGAAACTGCCACAGCAATGTGCTGCTGTACAAATGCTGGGGCGAGCCTGCTCCAAGCACTGTGGCGTTTAGTAATGTCAACGGCTTCGAGGCTGGACTCTCTGCCAGCATCTACCTGTGGGTATGATGGAAGGGCATGGTATAATGTACAAAGCTGGTGCGGCTTTGCTGGAAACTAAGATATAAATAATCCTGGGATAGGTCTCTTTCAGTCACCCTGTGTGACAGAAGCTGGAATACTGAAACCCTCAATGCTGGTAGAAAAAAGGAGAGCCAGAAAATGAAAATTAGGTTTGTATTGTACTTTCGAGAGCATATGCTAAAAGTAAAATAAAAACCAATCCCAGATTTGTGAACCAAATCCTAGCTACTTCACTTTGGTTTAGGATTCCCTCTGTGACACTCATAGCTTGCAAAGGATTGGAGGACCAGATTGTGCCATCTCATTCACTCTACAAAATCACTACAGATGAATGCATGCCTATAGGGAATAAGCTATGAGGTAGGAAAGTGGAGAAGAGAAAACAGAGTCAGGAAAAAGGTGGAAAAATCCATCTGTGTGAGTGTAAAGAAAAGCTCCTAAAAAATTAAAAAGAAGGATGGAAAAAAACCCCATAAACCAGAAATGTATCAGAAGAAAGAGATAAAGAAAGAAAGAAAGAAAGAAAGAAAGAAAGAAAGAAAGAAAGAAAGAAAGAAAGAAAGAAAGAAAGAAAGAGAAAAAACAAACTCTAGTAAATTAGGTAACAGATAAAGCCTCCTTGTGAACCCCAGTCAAAAATGTAAGCTAGTTTAAAGAAAAATGGGGTAGGGAGGAAGACAGCTGAAGAAGGAACAACTGACAGCTAAACAGAGTTCAAGAGGCAAATCAGAGTTTGGCCCAAAGCACTGGGATGGTTCTGTCCTTAATCTGTTAATCTAAAAAAATAAACATATTTTGCTAACATCATTCATTTCCCACTCAACTGGTTTGCCTGTGTTTTCTTGGAGGGATATGGTGGCTATATCAAGCTGTGTCTTCTTAACCAATCCCTTTACTTTTAAATTACATCCTCTATGGCCAGATATTGGGAAGCATTTTGATGTTTGTATTTATTTTCCTGTACAGTTTACATACAACAAAAATAAGAAAGGTGTCCATTACTCATTTTAGCTCAGAATGGAGAGGCATAATTAATCGGTTTGGAATCTTGTCTGAAAAATAGTGTAAGCTAGATAGCTTTTGTGGAGGTATAATTTTTTATTTATATGTATGTATGACCTCCTCCGGATCCTATAATGATTTTCTTTCAGCTGCAGACAGAAAATAGATTTCAAGACTGACTTATTTCCTGAAGAAGCAGAGTTGATTGTTTCAGGCTCGCTCCCTTCCATCTTGCTCCTACCTGTTATTCCAGAGCCAGTGAGATAGTAAAAACCATAAAACAGCAACATCATTAATAGGTTTTTATCCTCCCCACCCCATGGGGAGAGCTTTGACTTTTATCTAGTCAAAAAAGTGTTGTTTCGGCATTATTCTCTCCAGCCCCATGGTCTGTCCTCTCTGTCTTTTGCAAAGGCATGTGCTCCTGCTGGTATTTGTGTAAGTCTGCAATTCCTTTTATTTTGTGCCATTTCTCCCCAGCTGTTGGTCAAAATCCCACTTTCCAGCACTGTCAGATCCCTCCTCGTACCTTCATGCCTGCACCAAGGTAGGCATGTCCCACAGTCTGCCAAACGCCTGCCTACCCACGCACTCCTACCAGCTTTGGTGCAAGTGCTGGTTTGTCAGGTCGCCCTGTATTCTCCTGTATTCACTTGTTTTTCTGTCCAAAATACATCACCCACAGAAATACCATTGCAGAATGTCAGTTGAGCATGTTGTTCAAATTTAGTAGGATATAAGCATGTGTTTGCCTGTACATGCTAGTGCTCACTGTGGCTCACGTGGAAAGGGAAAACTTATTGAAGAAAACAATCAGAAACAACTGTGACAATACTTCATCCTACACAAGTACTTATGTTTTATGCTGATATTGATAGAGAGGTGACCACCCTGCAGGACTTTCAACAGGAAAAGATGGAGCAAGGGTTACTTACAAACTTATACATACCCAAACACATGACCAGTCCCACAGAAGGCACAAAAAAGTATTTCTGATCAAAGTTAGACAGGCAAAAGTGTTTTCAGGTTCAAAAAGTGTATTTGTAGCGAATCGGTGTAGTCTGTTCTAAGAAATTCTCATAGTAGCCTATTCACAAAAAAATAGATAAAATTACCTGATGTATAGGAAATTGCAAGGCATTCCAAAAGTAAATGGATTCAGTCAAATAAAATACATACTCTATTTTATCCAAGAAAAATACCAAGCCTTTGGGTCACAATCATATCATTTAATGGGCTATATTACAATAGTAACAAACATATTTTTATAAAATTACCATTATGTCCTGAGGCATGTATGTCCTTATTCTCTTCTTCTTTGCCTCCATTAGTCTGATCTGGCATTGTATTTGGTTTCTCCGCATATACCTTGAACACTGCTGAGCTGGCACTGTCATTTCTCAAAACAATGTTAGGCAAAAAAGATCACCAAGTGTTTTTAAATTTTGTTTAACAATGAAAGAAATGAAAAGCAAAAAATTCAATGAGGTGGATAAAAACTGAGAAAATGCATTGTTTTGAATTTCTGATGAAGAAATTAGGTTTTGGGTTTGTTTTGGTTTTTTTTTAATCCAGGCAGATATTTTCTACTAGAAATTTTAGCTAATAAAAAATCAAATATTTTACTAAAGAGAAGTCTTTAGTAAGTATATTAAAGTAATAACTTTCTTGAGTTTCTGTATTTTTTTGGCATTCATAGTTTTTTAATACAAATAAATGGCAGTTATTGGCAGTCTGAGCTGTTTATTTTTTATCTTCCTCTCCTATTAGGTGTTTTCTAGTGCTTATACATGGGAAATCACTAGATCTGAAAAGCAACAAACCCCCTCTGCTCTAAAATACTTTCTTTCATTAGAGACAGCAGTAATTCTTTAATACATACACTAATAAGGACGCTTAATGGATAAAGAAACACTATAATAGCCGAAAATAAAAGAAACAGACTAAAAAAAGACTGAGTCTGAAATGGGAAGCTCCTTGTAACTGTAGTGTCAGCTCAGAGTCTTAAAAATTAATTCGGGAGTGTAAAGAGAAAGGGTCACAAAACTAACTAAAATGGTAATACTTAGTCCTAAATCTGGACATTCAATAGAGGTAAGCATAGCTGAAATCTTACTCTTCAATTCCATGTAGAGAGTGAAAACACATCTCAGGTGAGAAACAGGTACATGAAACAAAACTGACAAATTTTTTTGACTCCCATTGTTGCCACGAGCTTTCAACTTAGACTGATCCATTCAGGACGATTGCCCGGTCAATGCCATGTTAACCTAAAGCAGCACTGTGACACTTCATTAAAATACCAAAATAAGATCATTTTGGTCTCAGACAACCTATTCTAAAACTTGGAGTGAACATTTTGCCTTCCAAGACTAGCTATGTACTAAAAACGTTACGATTAACGGGACCAGGGGACAAAACTTAAGCAGCGGTGAAGTGCAGTTATGCCGACGCATAACTAATCTAAACAGTCTGTTCATTACCAGGCTGTTTTTTGCAGTGAGCTGATGCTGAATACTAGCAGATTGTCTCATGCTTGTACAGGTACACTTACACTGTGCATTTTCTAAAAATAACAATTCCTGTGCCACGTCATCAGCAGCCTTCCTCCAAGGAGTTACGACACACAGATGGGAAACCAGGACCGGATCACTCCCTCACTGTTGGGAGGCAATTGCTGTTCATGCAAAGAGAGCTCCTCATTCCCAGTTAAGGAGTCCAATTCTGCAGTCCTCGCTTAAGCAAACCACCGTTACTCATGCAAATCTTCTACCTACATCCGAGAGATCGCTTGTGAGAGTGACAGTTTCAAAACTCTGTCAACAGGAGAAGAACACCCACTCTTCCTCAGGCTAAGGGCACCAAGGCTGCTTTAAAGACTGCAGCTACTCAAAAAGTATAACCTGAAGCACTTTACTATTTACAGAGCACAGGGAGAATAAGCCTTCCCACTAATCCGTGAGCTACACTGCAAATGTTGCTACAGTTAGCACCAAATGCAACTTCTAAACAACATGCACCGGTATACTGTGCTGGCTATGGAAGTAGCAGGTCTAACAGTTATAGCTGCTGCTAATATAAAGATCAGTTATTGTTTACACGTAGGTTTCAAAAGGAAAAAAAAATCTTTATCCTAAAGAGATTTTTTCTTTTTTATTTTTTTTTTCTTTTTTCCTGGAGCAAATGGCAGTATGGAGATTTTCTCTCAGTGACGGTTCTCAGCAGAGAAAGAGCCAGTGTCGAGGCAGTGACCATCTTTGTTTTACCTCCTTCTGCTCCAGGTATTTTTTTACTGGTCTCTTGAAATCTGAAACTTCCACTCATACTGCTGAAACCCTTCTGTTATCAAAAACTTGATATTATGGAATCGTTGTGAAGAAGGTTTGGGGTTTTTTTAACTGCTAAGTAAATTCATGAAAGATATCTTTAAAAATCCAGTACTGGAGTATTTTGACCACTTGTACAATTTGTGGTTAGTGTGTGAACCTGACACAGATTAAGGAAGCAGTTTACATTGAGAGTGCACTGCAAGGCAATCCCACCATGGTTTATTCTGTCTTTTGATGTGGCTGAGTTCATTCCCTCTCAGTCCCACCTCAGCATGGACCGGTAAGAGCTCCTGTGTAGCCCTCAACCTCGCCCCTGCTGCTTTAAAATAAAGATACCACAAGTATGAAATTATATTTTTACTTGAAAAATATGAAGACCTGTAAACATTATAGGTGAGTACAGCAAGGAGATTTATAAAGCAAGTGGATAGATGGCATTTATTTCAGATAAAGCTCTGCATCAGTCAGGAGCTGGAAAATAAAAACAGCTTGTGACAGGCAATAACCTGTTCCGATGGTACAACGGCCCTCATAATGAAGCTGCAATCACTCTTCTGATCTCCCGCAGTCTTGTTTCTTTCTTTTCCTTCTTGAGAAACTGGCATTTCCAATCTATTCTAATTTTCCTGATTCTAGGCTTTGATTTATACTGCTCTGGCTATTGTACATCCTGTCAGAGGAAGGAGGAGTTCAGGATTTGAGGCAAAGGGAGAGGCAGCATTGACATGAGGGTGAGTAAGAACAGAGAATAATACCAGAGATTAAACAATTCTGATGGGTGACGTTTTAGCCTGTCTAGCTCTGTAATTATGCATAATATTTTTCCTTCATTCCTGGCTGACATGAACAAATACCCCTCAAAAAAAAAAAAAAAAAAGAAATGCTCCATGTAAAATGATGGTCCCATAATAAGAACATGGTGCTGAATTCAGAGTCAGGACATCTGGGTTCTGGTCCCCCTGGCATCAACATGAGACTAGACAGAAACCGTTTATTCTTCCTTCTGTCTTTGTTTACTCTGATGCAGAGAAATGGATTTTTATAAGCTGTGCTTTGCTACCAAAGTGCACCAAACGAAGAACAGACTCTTTAGAAGTGACATCTCAAACAGAATCTCTCTAACCATGCTAGCTGAGACACTTCTCTGTCTATTTACAGGTCCCTGGTGCCCTGTGCATAACCCACGCTCTCTTTTTGGTTGTTTTTTATGAGTCTGAGACATTTTCGAAACATAAGAATCTCCGTGTAGGCAGAGATCACTGATGCCCCTACCCAAGAGTACAGTAATTATACATGCTGACATATAGTAATTATTTATCTTTCATGTTTCAAGGGAAAATGATGCACTTTGCTCATCAATCAGTAGTCTTTTCTTAAGTGGAAGGATCCCTCTTTGAGCTTTGACTTGGTAATCAATGTAAAACCAGGCACATAAGAACTGATACCAGTAGTAATTTTAATCATAGAAGGCATAACAATTAGTATACCTGAAGGTGATGCATATTTCCATGTGACTGACCAATGTTTCTTAAAAACGCATTACACTGCCTAGTTCAGTAACTGCCCAAATTCTGCCACCTAGCAGCATAAGAGACACTGTGTAAAATATTCCTTGCAAACATTTTCAAATGTGCTCCTCTGTGTTTTCAGCATGCGTGAACAGGTTGTATGTGTGGGAGAAGAGATGCTAAGAAATGTGGGTGAGAGAGATCATGAAAGATTTTGCAGTCTTTGCTCAGACTAGATACCGTTTCATTCTGTCCTTGTTTTGTGCCAGACCTGGGGACCTTGCTTCACAGCATGTAACAGTTGACACAGCAAACATTTCTGGGGTGTTTTTTCAACATTGATGTACTACTCAAAGCGAGTAAAAGAGCAGCAGCATCTGGCCTACAACGAGCAGAAGAGACAGCAGGTGGTATAAAAAAAAGGCAGTGCTAAACCAGCAAAAACGTTGTAAGACTGGAATCCCTTTGCTTACATTGCAAGTCCAAAGCATTCAAGAAAGGAGATGATGGAGCAGTCAGATGCTGAAGTGAAGGAAACCACAAAACAGAAATTAACTTCCCAGGGAAGCCAGACATGTCTTGGGATCACGCACTTTCCCTTGGGACACACACAGGCAACGAGGTTTGTACTTTTGGAGTGGACTGAACGCTGTGCTGCTGCCGGGGTGGAGGAAATGCAGCACAGTTTCTATCCTGTGTGGCAGCAGTCCTGGTGTAAGAAATGGAAACGTCCCTGAAGGTAGTTTCTAGTATCATTGCCCCGAAGGTACAGCATGGACCTGCACTTGGTCTTGATGCCTCTTTAAAGGCACCTACCTTTCCCTTTAAAAAAGACAAGTAGACAATGCAAAATAATGCCCCCTCTAGCCTTAAGCTGTAACATATCAACATTATGGTCAAAAGTGTTGAACCAAAAGATCCTGCTGCAAGCCATCATTGAGAACAAGCTGAGGTATGGATTCAGCTACCAGAGATTTTCAACAATTATCTGATGTGGGAAAAGGGACAATAAAAACAGCCCCTGATGAACAGCCCATCTTTATGGTTTTGTCTTTTCTCCAAGATCTTTCTGGTTTGGTATCTGTCCCCTCATCTGTGCCACCCTTGTGCCCTTCTTAGAGCAAAAAGGAACATTTGTTGGCCAGCTTATCTGCCTGTCCCACCATCTAGGGCATCTTCAGCTTCTGCTTATGAATAGCAGGTCATTAAATTAGAGGTGGGAAGCTATATCGCATGAGTTAAGTGAGCCGTCACATGCAAAACATACCAAATTCTCAATGCTGAACATGAAAAACTAAGAAGAATTTCTTGGCCTTGACATGATCATTGAAACTATTAATCAGACTGCTAAGCTTAGCCAGCACACTTGCAGATGGACAATTCAAAATACAGGGGGAAAATATCCAGAGGACAAATTAATGACAATTAACAGATTGTTCAGCATAGGTCATTTTTTTTCAGTGATCTGAAAACAAAAGAGAACATCAGCTGTCTGATGGGACCAGTGTCCAGTCACTCAGGACTGAGGGAATGCCTGTTCTCAGAAAAGCCCGTCTTCACACAACTGTCTTTGAGGCTATTGGAAAGCCAAAAATTTTCTCATGTCTTTCAGGTTAATGGCAATCAATCATTCACAGCCATTTTCCTTTATAGAAGCCTACTAATTATGTCCCCATAATAACTGTTTGTGTTGGCATTATGCTCCAGCACACCAGCCTGATCTTGCTTGCAAACAAATTTCTCTGCCATTACCCCAGAGAGTGGCACAAGCTTATAATGACCACATGAGCATGGCTGAAGAGGAAGGGCAGCTGGCTGGAATATAAGAGAATTGTGTGGGTTTGTCCCACATCTATTCTTCAGCTATAGCTTGACAACTTTTTGTGTCCCGCCCTCTCTTCCTTAGACTGAGAGGTCAGAGGCAACAACCAGACAACCCCCACAAAAGAGACAGATTGCAAACTGATCAGAACAACGATGCTCTCCTACAGTGGATGTGCAATACGAAGCGAAATGGTACCTCTAAGTGTGACTGGGGCTTTTTGGGTCATCACTGAGTCAAAGACTTAAACAGCAGATGATGTAATTTGGTGACTGTCTGGGCTGTCTATTTTCAAAGAGTGATGAGAAGTGCATTGTGGAAGGGAGAGGTGTATGGAAGAGAGAGTAGTAAGAAAGAAAGAATCTGAATAGGAGAGTCCTCTATTTTCAGTCTCCTGGATGTAGACTGAATTCAAAGAAAGACTGAAACACAAAAGAAATCTGAAGACAGAAACTTTCCTCTCTCCTCTCCCCATCCTTTGCTCACTGTCTCCTGTCAGCTCTGGTTACTGGAGCGCTGCTTTCCATAAAATAATAAATCTTTTACTTGTTTTCA
This sequence comes from Burhinus oedicnemus, assembly GCA_008921705.1. NCBI lineage: Eukaryota > Metazoa > Chordata > Aves > Charadriiformes > Burhinidae > Burhinus > Burhinus oedicnemus. The sequence goes on along the minus strand of VFFE01008410.1, from coordinate 1,705,220 downwards.
GAAAAATATTGTTCCCTTCAGTTAGATGTTTAATTACAGAATTGATAGATTATTTTTTTTAAAAAAGTAAAGTGGAGCAACATTGGCAAAATCTATTCTTTGAAGAAACACCAAGAAAAAAATGATTTGATTTTCAGATTCTTTCTCCAATTAAGCCCTTCATTCCTCACTGTGAGACAGATAACATAACCATCTATGTATAAATAACAGTAAGAGGAACTGCATGACATGATCTTCTCTGTTGTGGAGAACATGGAGGTTTTTTGCAGATTTTTTTTTTCTTTTCCCCTTGAGGGGCTGTAGGTACTAATTGCAGCAAGCAACAAAAGAAAAAAGATTTATTAAATATGGTATTGTATCAAATCCCAACTATTCATGAGCTGAGCTAGCTACAAAGGGTCTGGTCCTGCACCCTTCAGCATGCAGAACTGCACCTAGAGCTGGGATGGCATGTACATAATTTCCTGTAGGAACGCAAACAGCTATGCCATTATTTTGTAAATTTGCTTGGAGAATGCTTGTCTAAGAAAAGACCAGCTCTCATGTTCCTCGCTGTGCAATTCACATCAGAGTTCAAGGAACGGTGGGAGAGCAGACAACGTGCAGCCCTTCACCCCACTGACACATACCCACCACCTTAAAGCAAAGGCAGTGATGTCACTTTCTAGCAATTGTCCCCCCACAAAAAGAACCAACAGCCAGGTTAGGATCCTCTCAGCAGCAGCACTGAGAGGTAACTGGAAAGACACGTTGGTTCCTACCAGAGCAGCAAAGTGCACCTGAGTTCTCTGTGAGATGCTGCCTCGTTTTAGCACCTATCCCCCTCCTTTCATGCATCTCTCCTAAACACCCATCAAGCCCCAGCGTGCCAAGCCCTCGTATCAGAAGAAACGTGCTGCCAGCAGACAAGGACTGGATTAGGCTCCTTCTGAGGCTGCCCTTTAAGCACCCAGAGGGTTTCACTGCAGAGCAGCAAGAGGTCTGGCACTCAGGATACATATTAATCCTCTCAGATCATGGCAGGGAAGCTCGGGCTGAGCAAGAGATAACAGTCTTTAAAATCCCTGTGCCTGTACACCCTAGGTGAGACCGTGTGCTCTTTTAGTGTCCGGGATGCAGTGAAATCAGAATGGGATGTACACCGCCTGAATGGCCCTCCACACACTCGTGGCTGATAGTTGCAGCAGAGTAGCGTGGGTTAAGTCGGGATAGAGGAGAGAGTTGGCATGACGACTGCAGAAGTCTTCTACGTGGCCTGTGCAAAAACTAGTCATTACACAGTAAAGGGTAATAATTACTTCTTAATGCTGCAGTGCAGGAACCGGCTTCATGGCAGAGCACAGTAGGCTGAAGAGATGGGGTGCTTGTCAGTGCAACAAAAATAAATAAATTGGTGTGATCCCTATCAAAGAGGTCTTAATAGACCTTCAAAATAAGTAAATTATTCCTCTTTATTTAGTTATTATCTCTTCTCTGTCTATGTGCTCAGCTGCAAAAGAATTCCTTCCTTCCTGGCTGTTTGCTTTTAGTTTTCGTCTTTGGTTTATGAAGCAATAAGGTGCAACAAATAAAATCTTGGTACGGAGCTCTTCTTGTGAAGTAAATAAATAAATTAAAGAACCAAACAAACAAACCCCGCAAAACAAATAAAAAGCCCCTGAAATAACCAAAACCAAATAAGAGCGCACTCCTGGATATTTCTCCTTGTTCTTATTGTTGTGTTGCATTAACAATGCCAGAGGATTAGGAAACAAGCTCAGCCACAGCCTCTTCGTGCCTTGAAGTAAAGGGCTGAATACCACCTTCTTTGTTCTATATACCCTAACTGGAAGAAAAGTTAAATTGAGAGTTTCTCACCTGCTAAGACATGCAATCAGGAGTCTCTGCTCCTCCCAGTTGAGTTAACATAGCATCTAAAATGTATCAGAAAATGAAATGCAGAGAATGTGTTTCTCCTTCGCAGTTGTGCTGTAGGTATTTGTTATGCTGTCATTAGCACAGAATCAACACGTCCTCAGCTGGTCTTGTCTGTTGCCCTGCAGTGGGGAAACTTGGTGTTTCAACTGTTACTTGAACAATGGGGGAAAAAAGGGGATGTGGAGAGAAAGGGGTTGGTTCTCATTCAAGTCACCAGCAGGAAGACCCCTTGGGAGAGGAATTGACCAGCCAACCTGTGCCCCAGCTCACACAAGGAAAGGTGATTCAAACAGCCTCCAGCGAGAGTGAATCTTCTGAAACTGCACCCTTTGTCCAAAGCCCCTTCCTGGACAGCAGCACATTTGATTTCTAGGATGTCACTGTGTCACCTTGTCACATCTTCCCATACTGGGAGAATACTGCTGTTGCTGGTTTGTGTGCCTAAGGGCTTTCTCTCTGCAATTTGGCAGCCGGCCTTTCCCTCACAGCTCTGTACCCTCCCATCCAGGCTGCTGGGGCAATGTTTTTAGAGCCCCTGGGGCAGTATTTTCCCTTCACGGTTCCTGTGCTGTTGTTCTCATGCTACTATCCCTACAGCCTTGCACCTGCACACCCCAACAGTCTTGCTGTGGTGGGTTCTTGGGGCAATGATTGCCACCAGCAAGAGAATCAACATTTTTTCACCACTTCCACTACATTTTGGTTATAGCTTTTGCTTTATGCGAGGGACACAATAATGTCCATATGCATACAAGCAACCGGCCATCCAGCCCCTGCTCTGATAAACGCGTGCTCCAATCAACACTAATGATAAGCAGGGACAACCAGCTGAGGGTTTGAGCATGTACTGGTGGCAACTGTAGAGTTACTGTGGGAAGGGCATTATGGGGGGAACCAGCTGCTGCACAGCAGGGGATGTCCAGGGGAGGTCTGGAAACCCTTGTTGCTTCTCTTCCCAGCCAAGTGTCACAAGAAGAGTTTTCCCTTCTGTCTGTCATCTTTGGTTTATTTTTCCCTGGCTTATTTTTTCCCCAATTTTTCACAGTTATAGAGACAATGTAGGCCATCAGCTATTGACTCCACTAATAAATCTTCATGCATGTGAACCTGTCTCAACATCGCTTGTGCAAACCAGCCGTAGTGGAAGGGAATTTCTATTACGCTAGCATATATAACATATATCATGTATTGGTTTACACTGTTGATTTGGTTTACATATGTATCACCAAATATGTCGAAGAAATCACCAACTGACTGCAATGGGTTGGGAAATGTAAAAAAAATCAGATCTGGTGATAGATCATAGGAACTGATAATTTACAGGTGAAAGTCAGTGCTAAACTGTTAAATAGCTGGGAACAGTGTCTTCCCTAGCCAACCCTGGCAAAGCAAGGATGTGTGTCCCCAAACTTAACTCCTTTCCCTTGTTCTCTTTTCAGAATAACTTGGAGAATGCCACTGAAATATTTGTCAGGAGAAAAACTCCAGCTTACTGGGGCCTGCCATAATGTTATATCATCTACCTGCAAAGTTGCTCACTGGTTTCTAAAACCCACAAACGTTGCCTCCAGAACAAAGTGCATTGCTAATTTGTGTGGTATAGGCCTGACTCTCCTTTGCCTTTGGTATTTTGCAGTCATCTATACGTATATAAAATAGCTTTTAAGTGTAGCCCAAGAAGAGCTGCAGCTTTTTACAGCCTTGTGGATAGCAAGGAAAGAAATTAGGTTATAGACAGAATGGAACCAAGCCCATGTTTTCCCTGAGATTTATTTTGTTTTGCTTCTTAAAGATTTTGGCTTAGAGTTAAAAATATTGTAACTAAACTTGGATTTCTAAAACCATAGTTAGAGAACACACACTAACAGCTTGACTTTTAAACAAGCAAAGCACCCAGAAATCATTTTTACAGTTATTCAGTAGAAAATGTGGGGGCCTCAGCTATTATGAGCTTGGAAATGTAATTTTAACACTGCTGTTGTGTGGGTTTCTTAACAAACAAAAAGCTTGCCTTCTGCTCATTTCAAAGCTTTTTAACTCACCTTTAAGTTCATGCCTTCAAATTGGCATGTAGTTACAGTACAGCACAATCCTGCATGGGTGAAAGAATGATATTGTGATTCGCACGGGACCATGGTAACAGGAAAACTCTGACCTAGAGAGCTTTCCAATGAACCCATGTCACACTACTTACAGACATAAAAGACATCAGCAAAGCAGAGATCATCTTCAGGAAGCATCTCCTTCATCATAAGTTCAGCTTTAGTTTTCTGTTCTGTAAAGTTCCTTTTCTTTTTTTTTTGAGTACTCACTAGTTAAAAAGCTATTGTCTGAATCCTGATACAGCACACAAAATGATAAAGAGCTTTGAGAAAGCTGTGATTTTGGAGCTTTCAAGTGAAAAACAAGAAGGAATCATTTCTCTCTTTGGCATTTCAGAAGGGCAGGTCTGCTCTAATGAGGTAAGAAATTGTACACGTGCAACTGCTGAGGAAGGCTTTCTCCTGTCACATTTACAGGGATGCAAAGGTCTCAATGCTTGTCACATCCTTCCTCATTTTTGGTGTGTATAAGCTGTTTGCTCCAGTTTACTTGTTGGAAGTAGAAAACTGAACGAGAAGAGAGACTAAAGGCAAAGCTGTGACCACATTTTCCCTTTCTCAACTCGCTGTTCCCCTGTAAAGGGAACACAAAGACATTAAGCTGAAAGAGAAGTGTGTCTGCAAGGAGGTTATCTCAGGCTGTTATATCAGAGTTACAGACAGTGGGGCAGGAAAGCACACTTTGTGGCTGGCACCGAGATCTGCATGAAAACCACATGTATAATAAAATTCTCCAACTGTTGCAATGAACAAATAAAACAAAGAATCTTTGAATTTATTCGTAGGAGGTCTTTCTGGTGAGTCAGGGATTAACTAAACAGCATTCCAAAGTGTCTTGTGGTTGTTTCGATGAACACCTAGCCAAGAAGGACAGCCAATTTCTGGCGGGCAGCAAAAGTAAAACAGGTTGAGCATTGTCCAAAGAGGACGGCTATCCTGATGACTCCAAGTAAGGCTCCGAGTGCAAAAGCAGCTCTCCCTAAGCCAGCTTTCCCACTGTCCTCTCTCAAAAGTGGCTGGTAGCAAAAACCAAGCAAAGGGAACGGGCATACAGTAACACCACCCCAGCGTACCTTTCTTAGGGTGAAGCCATTGGTGGTGTGGGGGGCTCCCTGACCCTGTGACTTTATTTGAATCACAAAGATTTTGGTAGTGTTTTTCATGCAGTAATCTGTCTAGTCTGATCATTTTTTTACTCATTTATGCCTTTGGAATCAGCAAAACATCGTAGGGCAGTAAGTGCCACAGCTCAACCATGCTGTGATTTTTTAACTTTATGCCTGTTGATATTCACCTGAGAGCTCTGGGTGTGATGTTGTGAAAGTAATGAAATGGTCCCCTGTTCACCTTTTTCCTCTCTTCGAGGTTGCTCAGACCTATGTGTATTCCTCATAAGTCATATCATTTCTGGGATGATGAGTCCTAGTCTATTGAGCACCTCCTCTCTGGAAGGCAGGTAATTCTCCCTGTCTTTGTAGTCTTCCTGTGTACCTTTCCCAGTTCCTCTGTACCCTTGCAGCACTAGCGTGGGCAGAACTGCTCTCAGGATTTAAGGAGATCTGTCATGGACCCACTCCAGGTAGAGGCTGCTGAGAGGTATCCCATATATAGCTGCCTGTACCAGCGATCCCCACGGGTGAATGGAAAGGCTCTTGCTCCCTAAAGAAGAGAAAGATCAGGTCCATTCTATAAGCTAATTTTCACATGGAATAGAAAGTAACCAAATGTTTGAAAGATGCTGTATCATTCATTTCTTTCTATGGATGTGCAAATTTAGGTAATATTCCTTTCTGCAGACTGTTACAGAAGTTCTGCCAAACACTTTAAAATCTAAAGAGGAAGGGCAAACAAAACATGTGAGAATGCAAATGTTATTTTATACAATTTCCATGTTAGAAGCTGAGATACAGGAGGTTGCTGAGCTTGTCTGAGGTCTCATTGGTAATCTGTGATGAAACCAGGAATTCAGCCCTTGTCACTATTTTCCAAAAGAAGTAACTATAAAATTGCTCCTCATCTTTTTAGTTATGTGTCATTTCCACACCCCACTTTGATTTTTAAGAGGCATTAAAGACAATAATATGGAATATTAATTGTCAGATTTGTCATTCAAAAGAACGGCAATACTTGAGTTATTTAGGGTTTTTGAAGCCAGATATTTTGCATTCCCCTGTGCTTCAAAGCAGGAGATACACAGTCTCACTCTTTGCTAAAGAAAGGTAGAGAGATAGTTACAAGATTTCTACAAATGAAACAGACCAAATGGTTTGCTTCATCTTTTTTCTTTTTCCTTCCTTGTTTCTTTCCAATTGTATACTTTTTGGGTTTTTTTCCCTTTACTGAATCACATTGCAAAATGAATAATAACAGTATGATATTCCTCGCAGGGAACTGCTTCTGATGTCAAAACCTTTCAGTAAAGATCCCTACATTTACTCCCAGTGGATGAGATTGTGAAAATGACTTGCAGACATCAAACAGACGTTTTTAATGAGAATTTAACAGTGAGCCCTTCATGTATTCTTTCCTTCTAGTGGCAGCTAAGTGTGCTGGCTATCACAAATGTCAAAAGCAGAAGGGTAACTTGTATTACCTTCCTTCTTCCCTGCTTTTCCTTATATTTAAGAGCCTTCCATGTTTGGCTAAAGGAAGAAACTTCACAACCAAGATGCCCCATTTATATCCTCACTGCTAGGGCTCAAGGTCAGACCTGAGAAGGCATGGCACTGCCAGGTTAAATATAGCACTTTGCTTGGTGATGGCCTCTCCTTTCATGTCACTCATGTTCTGACAGCTTTCATCGGCTGAGAATACACTGCTAGAAAAGTGAAATTAGTGTGGGTGAAAGATGCCAGTAACAGATCAGGAGATCAGTTTGCAGCTTAGGCTAAGCATGGAAAAGCAACAGCACAGAAGACATCTCCCTGGGTAGTCCTTTCCCCCTAAAAACCAGTGTTCCCCCAACATCCGTGTTAAACAACAGTTCTGAAGTTCAGTGAGGAGTAAATTGTCCATATGCTTCCTCCATACCAAGCCCTTCCCCAGGGTTCCCACCACCAGCCCTCGTCTGCCTTCGTTTTCCACCCATATATTCATTTACTGCCATGCAATATTATATATAAAATGGAGTAAACTGAATTTCCCACCATGGCAGAATGCTGCTGGACACATAGGAAAGTAAGTAAGTCTCGAGGGCAACCATTTTTAATACATCATCTGGCCTTGGTATCAAATGAAGTATGCCTCATCTACCATAGTAACAATAATACAAATCCTCAAGGACCGTAGGTAATGGTGAAGGAGAAAAGCGTACCCTCTCTGTCCACACACAGTCTTTGCTCCATTCATGTGTCCTGCTTCCAGAGTCCACTAGCTGTGTTTTACATCAGAAATGACTGTTGGGGCAGGGGGGAGTAAGAGGACCAGCAAGTCCTTGCAATTTTCCCAAACAACTCTGATGAAGTGTAGATCTGAGTGAGGTCATGGAATTCTAAACCCTACTTTGGCAATTTTACCCCTACTGAACACTGACTAAACTGAAAACATCCAGAACTGAGTAAACCTCAGAGCTAGATCTAGTCCTTAAACATTGTCTTCAATTCATTTCTCTGTTCTTTTTTTTTTTTTCTTTCAAATAAGACCATATTATGAGATCTAGTTTCCTCGAGGTAAAACTGGTGGTGTCAGTCATTTTATCCTTTTACTCCTCACCAAGATCTGGAACAGTCAGAAGCTTCAGCATCTTTTTGTTGGAGGGATGATGAACACTTTAGCTTATCCTCTGTTCTGAACAAAACCATTCCTGATAAACCAGCTCCAGGCTCAACTTTCCAACACCCCAGTGCAAAAAAAGCCTCTATGGATGGAGTCTGTCTGCTCCTGTTTTCATGTGGCAGCACCACAGCTGAACCTCAATACCTGACAAACTGTGGCAACTGAATCCTCACAACACTGTAATGAGATCAGGAAGAGTTACTCTCCCCACCTCAGGAAGCCAAGCCAAAGCCTATCCAAAGGCAACAAAAGTTTGTCTCTGACATCAGCAGGCTTTGTGTCAGGCCATCGGAACTTGTCAAAGGTCAAGCAGGAGGCTGGTGACATGGTCAGGAGCTTATCCATGATCTTCTTGGTCTGGGTCCAATGTGCTCAGCATAAAAATACCCTTCTTTCATGAAATCCTGATATTTGCACAAAGCATTAGCACACTTAGTCCAGGAAATGTCTGGGATATTCAATGGATTATATGGAGAGAGATCAAAGAGGCAACTTGATCTAATAAAATGCCAATCACGGGTAACTTCACCCACCTGTACATTGGTAGGTCAATTGGTAAAAACAGATTAAAAAAACTCAATTTCTAAGTGATTTCTAGAATAACTGGAGAATATAACAGCATGTATTCTTTACTTAGTCTTAAGTAGCTGAAGAAATTATATAGTTAAGCCACTGAATAGTAATGAACTTCTTACTACGTTAAGAGTGTGAGGTTAAAACCAATAATAACTACTGAACTGCTTAAAAAATACTGGAAGTAGGAAGAGAATAGAAAAAAAAAAAGAAAAGCAAAGAATGGAAGAAAAAGAAAACAAAATCCATAGATTCTAAGCAACAGGTATATTAACAGACAGTTCCTGATTCAGTGAAGTCATGCAGAAAGCAAACTGAAAGGCAAGACAGGAAAAAAAATGGTGCCGTAAAACGTTAAGGTCCAGGAGGTTGTTTGAGCCAAGCAACTAACTTTCAGAAAATGGCACTTCAGCTTTGGTGAAGTCGCTGTCTAAGGGAGGAAAATTATAATAAAACACAAACAAGATGTCAGCTGTAAACTAAGAGGGCCAAGGATGTGTTAACTGACAAGAGCTTGGGAGGGGGACACAGTGCAGGACACCTCTGAATGGTCTTAAATTCACCCAGTTTAGGAGGGAACCAATGGGATATGCTGCACCTCCAGGGATAATGGGAATAATTAATGAGCAGAAGGACTTTGCAGAGGTTCTGAATGACTCATTTGGGTAAATCTTCCCTGCAAATGATGCTGTGCCAATGTCCACACTAGACCTCTTTTTTTCAAGACAAGAAAGGACATGAGCTGTCAGAATGTGAAACGTTGAGAGGAGAAACACTGGAACAAACAGATAAACTAAATAGCAGCATGTCACAAGGACCTCAGGGTTATATATGCAAGGATTTGGAAAGCATTTGAAAATGAAGTGGCTGTGCTGATAGCAAAAATACGCAAGCTGTCGCTGAAGTCAGATACGCTGCAGAAGGACTGGAGGGTAGCAGCTAGCATACCTATCTTTAGGACAGGCACTGGATTGATCTTAGGTATTATATACTGAAAAGTCTTATTTTACTTCCAGGTACACTGATTGAAACTAACAAAACATAGAATTACATACAGGAGAGAAAAAAACAAAAAACCCCACAGTTTATTTCAAAGAAATGTTGAAATGTTGTCTCTTCTATATATTCTTTGAAGCATCAAACGAATAGACCAAGAAAAACAATGTGATAAGTGTGTATGTATAGATATTTATGTATCTTCTTAAATGCTTTGACAAATTTTCTTTGAAGAATTTGTCATTGTAGAAGAAGTAGCTTATTATTACAAGTTGGAAAGTGTTTAAGAGAGAGAAAGCAGGAACTACACATGAATGATCATTTTTCACTGTAAAATATTAACAGTTGGGTTGTCCAAGATTCTATACCACGTATAACTTCTTTACTGAAATTATTGCTGTTAGAAAAAGGGAATAAGGACTGAAGTATTTCAGAGTATGCCAACTGAGTTGGGTGAACCTAGCATTCGGATCGCAAATGGAAATATGTGTTGGCCGATGCAGAACAATCACAGGTGGAGTGAAATACTTAGAAACCTTCCTGGATTCTAAGCCAGCTGTGACCTCTCGAGGAAGGACATTGACATCACTGCGGACAACCCAGTCGCAAATTCTGCGCAGTTACAGCAGTGGTCAAAAAAAGCCCCAAACCCAACAAACAAAACAAAGTTTCCATTAGTGCAAGGCGTAAAAGGTGTTAAAATGAAAACAGTTTTATTGTATAAGCCAATAGTCCTCACCTGGAAAACAGTGTCCACATTGGTCAATCCATCACCAGAAAAGGAGATAGAATTAGTAGTTTTTAAAACATGCAAAGTGATTGGGAACCCTGGGACTGTCTGAGAGAAGAAAAGAACAAGAGGATTCATGCTTGAGTGAATGAATGGCACCTATACAATGAACTGGATGCTCCTGTTGGCCTTTTCACGTCATGTAAGAGAGAGGTAGCAATAACACTGAAAGACAACTAATTTAAATAGATCAAAGGTTGCTGGGAGTGTGTTTTTCCCAAGAAAATATGTAATTAACCTACTGAACTCACTGCTACATGCTATCACTAAGGTAGTGAACTTACTGAGAGGCAAAACCGGAGTAGCTGCTTATCTGGCCAGTGAGCATATCTGCAGTTTGTCTAGAACCTCCATTTGCTGAGGAAGGCAGGTATCTGTTTTCATTTGGAAATGGTCTCCGGGCAGCGAGCAAACACAAGCTGGTGGGTATTAAAACGTTTTACCTCAGGGCAGTGCATTTATCTAGGGCAGCATTCCCTGCACCTGCCTCTGAAGCATGTGGTGAGGGACATTGATAGAGACACTGTACTGGACAAGACAAAATACCTGCCTGATCCAATGTTGCAATCATTATGTTCTAATGTTCTTTAACTGGATGACTGATGCCTTTTTGAATAGGAAAATAATGAGTAATGATAACAAATAACACAATTTCCATTAATTATTCATGGCTAACATTCATGAAACTTTTGAGATGTATGAATATTTTCATGAATAAATCACTGGTCACCAGCTTGCACTAAATGACCTCAGAAATCATAGTAGAATGAGCTTGTTGCCATTATTCATGAACAAATTTGTGAATCATTTTCAATATATGACCACTTTGCTTTCTAATTGACTAAATATGAGATAGATGAGTATAAAATAGACATCAGCAATTGATTGCAAAGCCAAGAGAAAATTTCTCAGGAATCGGTGAAAATGCTACAGGCTGTACCAGAACCTTATTGTTTGCCGTGGACAGATTTTGCTAATTTTTATTTCTCACATGCTGGAATGGATTATAAAAATGGATTATAAAATTATAAAAAGAGTTTGCAGATCATCCTATCTCCACCAAAATCAAGAGAGCTTTACATATTCAGATTACCTGAGAATCCTGACCCAGAGAAATTACTAAGCAAGAGAATTCTTTTAAACCACTAGGTTTATTTTATCTCCTTGGTTTCCAACACTAATTTTCACAATGATTCAGAAGAAAGATCTATGAAGATATTTTTTGTCTCGTTACGCCTCTTTCTCAAAGAAAAAAAAAGAACAAAAACCTAAAAAAACCCACACCTGCCCACAGTTTACTCAGAGATTTTCTAAGAACTTGAGGAAAACCCTAGGAGATGCTGGTTTTCTCACCTATTAGTGTTGTGGCTTCTCGTAGAGATCTTTATTGTCATCACTGTCAGAGGTGCCCCATACTATTCCCAATGCCCATTATCACATTGCATTTCCCTTTAGGCAGAGACTGACGAAACAAAGCTGTTCCATGAACAGTTGTCAAAACACTGGCATATTCTAATTACAACACTTACTATGTTTCTGTGAAAGTAAAATTCTGAGCTCAATTGCACTGGAATAAACCAGAAATAATTAAAGTCAGTGGAGTCACAAATTTAATTAAGATCAGAATCTAGCCCATACAGTCAAAGGAGATACTGGAAAGACAGGAATCAGAGGATCATCTCATCGAAAAGAAAACATGCACAAGTCTCAGCAAGGCAGCTGGCCCTAAATGATGGTCTGTTTCATTTTATCCTTATCATATTCTTAAAAATGAATACATGAAGCACATGGACTACTGAAATCCCACTGCGTGTCGTAGTCTCATTGGCAGGCATTCTTTAGGAAGTGCACGATGGAAATGAGATGAAACTCACTTCACCCTGTCCCATCCTCTTGGGACTTAAAATCATGTTATATGAGAGATGTCTTTTTGGAACACCTGCTGATACGTATCTCTCTCGCTACAAGGAACAGACGGTGTTAGATATAGCTAATGATACAGCTTTAAAGGTAGGGCAGAGGGTCCAAAATGACAGGCAGCTCCACAGCCTAAAGCATTTTTACATAGAAACAAGCTCAGAGCCCATGGGAAAAGGATGCAGCCTTTTAATACAACTCCAGGGGTGGCCTCATCTTTTAATTCTGCCTACTTGTGTCAGGAGGATGTAGGAAGGCAGTGCGACAAGTCACTGAGCAATCCCCACTCAGCTTGGTACAGAGGGCTAGGGAATGCGATCTGCTAGGCACAGGAGGTTGGCGTTCAGCTAGTGGGACGAGGACAAGCAAGTAGATAACTCTGTACCTTTTGGGCAGTTCCAACCCAGGAAATGCCACGGAGACCCCGGCAAAACAGAAACATATCTTTGCCAAAATATAGGAACTGGAAAAGGTAGGTAGAGTGGTGTGTGGGGAGTGTGCTAATTGTCTCATTTAGTTACAGCAGTTCTCGGTGCTTGGTCTTTTGTCCAGCCTGGTTCTTAGAGACAGGAATCCAGGCTCAGATTTAACAGGGCTTGAAATGCTAACCATACAATTTAAGCTTTTTAAGATTTAAGGCTACAAGCATTTGTGAAAAAGTTATCCCTGTCATTCATATGAGCTGGATCTAAGCCCCTTCAGCTTTCCTTAGCCTGATTACTCTTGTCCACCCATCCACCTACCCAAAGACCCCATACAAGGTCAGGGTGGCATTTTCACAAGTGAGTAATCCTCTTCCGTGCCTTCAAATCTCTGAGAATTAGCTGCAAGTCGCTGCAAGCTGTAAAGCTCAAAGCCAGGGAGATCCAAAATCTGTGAATAAATGGCTACGTACAGATTGTGCTTCCCAGCTTTAATTTCTTCCTACCTATTTCTCCGTAGTTTAACCCAACCACCAGTGTTAGCCTCTAGGTGATGGAACCAGGATCAGCTGAACTCCACCTGCCTTTTTTTGTAGCTTGGGATTTAGAAGAGGGAAGAGCTGGCTGGAAGCAAACACGGGCTGGTGGGGGGGAGGGGGGAGGAGAGGGATGTCCTTATCTCATACCACTTGTTTCTCTCCTTCCTCTGTTATTCACTATCAGGCCTCATGTCCCCTGTGCCAGGGGATGCTCTCCCTCTCCTGCTTCTGGGACTAGAGGGTGCGGAGACTTGTGCTTTATGCTGGAAACCCAACTCTCTGCGGATCGCTACTTTCCCTTAAACTGAACTCAACTTTCAAAGAGGTCTTGATTTCACAGAAAGGGAATCTGCTTCATTATTACTGGTTTGTCTGTGTTCCCCGTGCTGCATTGCTATGGAAACGGGACCAGAAAATAAGTCTTTTGCATGTAGGTCATGATATTAGTGGAGAAGAGAAAGTCTGGGTGAACGGGTGAGTGGGTTACAGGAGTGAAGTGGGGCAGAGTAACCACCTGGGATTGCATCAACAACGGTGGGGGATTTCATAGTAAATGTCCTCAAAAAACTGTTGAATTAGACACCCAATGGACTGAAAGATCCTAGCACTTAGAACAACTGAGAGCCACAAAACATACACAGGGAGTCAGCCCAGAGGTGAAAAACAAGGCGACAGTGGGCCACCGGACTGAACATGCAGGCAAAAAATTATGCTTTTATTCACAGATGCTGTTTTTCACTGATGGCCTTGGTTTCCCCCTTTCTGTGTCTTGGTCTCCCTCCCAGGCAGTGGCATGGCACAGCACGGCACGGTTGCTGTCCGTTCCATCTCCTCAGGACACTCCCGATCATGCATGGTCCAGGTTTCCCAAAGCTCTGCCCGGATGCAGAGTTACAACTTTTTGGGTAGAAGGTATTATTTAAAATCTCAGGTTTGGATGGGAGAAGAGCATGACCTCTCCTTTTTATTATTTTGCCCTCCATCCAAAGCAACTTGGGGACATTCTAGACCACTCTCCCCATGTACTGCGCCCCTTTCCCAAGCGGACTGCAGCGCAGAAATCACAGCACGCTGCGGGCAGGGGCAGAGAGGACAACTCGGTGGGGCACATGCTCTCCAAGTCAGCGATCCCCCTGCACTTCTCACTCTCCCCATGCAAAAGCAGACAGGGCTGCTTTTGCAGTCCAGGGGTCCTGCAAAGGGGAAGTTCAACCAAAAAGTTCAATCAAAAAAAGCCTAAAGGAGAGAGGGAGTGTAGCCTGTGTAGCTTAACGTGGTTTATAGACGAGTCACGGAGGGTGGCTGGTGTCATAAACCATATGATCAAGACTGGTGTGTATTTAGACAGGGGCTGTGGTTGCAGGCAATGCAATACCATAAAAGCAGACAGCGTGCATACTTCTGATCTCCTGTATTAACCTCCCTCATTGTTGGTCTTTTTTGGGGGTTTTTTTGTTGGTATTTTTTCCCCCAAAACTGCAAGAGCAGGCTGTCAAGCAGAGGTTGGCCCCTCTACTTTTTTCCCTTTGCCTTTTTTTCCTTCCACAAAAGGAAGATTTTCCTTAAGGGACAGGGACAAGCCAATGTGTGCAAACACACTGGTTGATACATAAAAATGGTGAGAGAGGTTATTCGGGCTAGATTTGCAACGACAATTACTCCCCTCCCTGGTGTCCTCTTCCAACCGAAAGAAAGCTACCTCTCCTTTCCCTAAAGGAACTTTAGCACACGAAAATAGTAGGAAAAAAACAATCTTATGGGGGACGGAGGGAGAGTCCCTTGTCCTTTCCCCAGCGGAGGGGTAAGGACTCACCCCTAACCCCGCGGGAAGGTGTTGGGAGCCCTGGCAGTCTCCCCTCGGAGCTGGCCGCGGGCCGTGATGTGGCAGGCAAAGCCGCCCTCCGGGAGCTCCTCGCCGGCTGGGGCAGGGCCCTCCTGCCCGAGTGCCTTGCGGAGAGACGAGTGGAGGGGAGAAGCCGGCCTTGCCGCTTCCCACCTGCTCCCCCTGTGGGGCATCACCCCCATCATTTGGGCAGCCACGGGGAAGCCGGCAAGCACTGAGAGGGAGCAGAACATTGCGAAGACGCGAAATGAAGAGTGGCCGGAGAGATGGGGGTCTCGGCTTTTGCCCGAGAAGAAGCACTTTGCCTTTCCGGAGCCTCCGAAATGGCTGGGCTCTGGGGGAGCACCAGGACCTCGGCGCCCCAGAGCTGTTTTGGAGGCAGTTTTTCTCCCACCGCCTGATCTGAGCTGCCTCTCAAGGCATCAGCTCGCTCCTTCTGGCTACAAGCACCCCGTGGCGGCGGCACGGGAGGAAAGAACAGGAGCCTGGAGGCACGGCGGGGACCGCCTCAGCCCTGCCAGGGGTTCAGACCTGCCGGCAGAGCGGGGCGAGCCGGCCCCGGCCCTGGAGCATCCTCCCCCGCCGCACCCGACTCCTTGGCCGCACTGGGGACCGGACCCCGGGGGCACCGAGCCAGGGAAGTGGGGTCGGAAATGAGCCCGGGGAAACCCCACACCTTCCCCGCCTCCAGCTGCGCCCCGCGCCCGCGCTCCCCCTCCCCGAGGCAGGACCGGAGACCTGAGGCAGCGCGGATGGGCACCGGTCCCGGGCAGGCGCACGGTTCTCAGGAGGGATGCTGGGGGGCGAGGGACCTCATTGACACAGCGGAAGCCTCCTCCCCTTGTACCCCGCATCCCTGCACGGTGCCCGGCAAGGCAGGGATACCCTGTGTCTACCCTCCCTCCCGCCCGCCAGCCAGTGCGCTCCGCAGGCAGGCTCTGCTCCCCAGGGACGGCTCCGCTCCCGGCTCCGGGTGACATTTTGCAGGAGTCGTCAACAAACGTGTCACAGCGGGATTTGGGAAGGGTAGTCCGGGAGATGTCCCTGTGTTAGGATGCAGCATTTACATAAAAACCCCATGGACAGCGCTTGAAAAATGTGAGGATTTTCTAAATCAGGCTACTGCGTCTCTCCTTCCCCGCTATACCACGCTAGGCTCGATTCTGGGATTAAAACCACAACTGTAACTCAAGAGAGGAAGGCTCTGTGCTAGGGGTAATCGCTTTCCCTTCCCTCCTCTCGCTGCCTTTCCCCGGTGACCCGCACCGCTATGGACCCGGTCAGCAAAAGTTTCCCTATGTTTTGTTCTGCTCCTTCTGCCAGGAAGCAAAACGTAAGCTCGTTTCTTGGACATTATTCTCTTGGCGGGAGCTTTCCTATGAGAGCAGCGGGTGAAATCCTAGGTGCGGAGAAGAAGAGGAGGAGGGTAGAGGACGAGAAAGAAAAGGGGAAAAAAACCCCCAAACCTAAAAAAAAAAAAAAGGAAAAAAAGAATTTAGAGCAATAGTGCTATCAAACTCGGCTTAACGATTGGGACAAAACTGGAGAAATTAAAAATAGCAGAAGCTGGGACTCGTAAGTGAGCTGGTAAGAACCCATACTTCCCCCCCAGCGCTTCTGAGGAAATGAGGGCAAGCTGCCACCTTCGTGGGGGTGGTGGCGAGGGAGGGAAACGGGGCGCCTAGGTGAGCATCTCGGGTGAATGTCCTTGCTGGGGTGCTGCGGCTGTGGGTCCGCTTGCTGCCCGCCTGCGGGGGTGTGGGTGGTGTGGGTGTGTGGCGCGTGGGTGTGTGAGAGCGCGAAGTGGGCTCGATTAGCTGCAATGGGCAGGCAATTTCTGCAGAGAACATTTACAATTTTCTTTCAATATGACAGGATTAGTTGCTGTTGAAGGCTCTCCTCCAATAAGATCACCACTGCTCTCTGATTTGGTGGCTTTGCTGAATAGAAATTACTGGTTCTTGTTATCTCTCAACACACTCTCCCCTCTTCCTCATCAGACACTCCCCTCTTCCTCATCAGAAGTCTTTATCTACAATTTGCACATCAGAAGCGATTTTTTTTTTCAATTACCTTTCCCCCATCTTTCCCTGCAACGCTCTCCTCTTTATTTCTGGTTAGGTTTTTTTTGCAGTTCCATGATAGCCGTAAGTATAAAGCGGCGTACAGGAGGAGAAAGAGAGAAAGAGATCCTGCTTTTAGGTTATTGCAGTCATTGGAGTCTCCGTGCACTGTGAAAAAATGTTGTTACACTAAATCCAGTTTAGTTTTTTAAACTGATTATTGTGCTGAAATATTAATGGAAAGCTGCTTCTCCGAAACAATGACAAACTAATTAGAGGAAACATACATTTTACAAACAAGAGTTAATTCTCCTTGGATGTAAAGCATTCTCCTTTAATTAATAGTCACTAGGCTGAGCAGTATTTACTTTGCTTAAGGGAACTTGCCACTTCGATGTAAATAATCTAGATATAATCATCTTTAGGTTTGCTTTGTCTTTGTTTGCCTCTCTCCTGGACCGGAATTGATTTGTGGTCTGGAGTGATGCTTTCTCCCTTGGGATAGGGGCTGTCGGGCTGCAAAGCAACAGAGGGGAACCCATCTCACTTATTGTCTGAAGAATAATAGGGGGGAAGTGATAAGGGAAGAGGAGAGAGAGGTGCACCTTATGAAGGGGCTTCTGGTTGCTGCCTGCCCTGCCTCCTTTGCCCCATCACTCTTCTTGAAGGACCAGTGGAGCCACAGCCCAACCACTCCGCTCCTCTCCACTCCAAAACCCCCTTCACTTTGCAGAAAATATTTCTTGGCCTGGGCTTGCCCCAGGCAGAGGAGCTGCCTACACTACTCGCATACATTTAGCTATTGCCCCTGGAAGGATCTGAGGGGTGGATTTACCCCCAAGAGAGTGACATGCGTTCAGGGTAGCAGGACTCTGGAAATATTCTGGTCTGCCCTGGGGTGGGTATTTCTCCTGTCTTGGGCACCAGGGGTAATTTGGAGGCAGGGAGCTCTGAATTTTGAAGCTACTCATGCTTCAGCGTTACACAAGTCTGTTTCTCTACCTGAAAGCACTTTCACAGGGTTTAAGGGTTTTTCTTAGCCCTCACAGAAAATTTTACCTGGACTTCAAAGCAGAGTTAAGAGACAGCTGTCCGGACAACAACAAATGAAATTTGGCACCGTGAGGTTTGAAGCAAGCCATGAGCAGGCTGTGGCCCTGGGAGGCTGCTCCATCACAGGCGCAGCCACGCCGGGGCAGGGGACAGACACCCCCATAGCCCTTGTCCTTTGCGAAACAACCCGGCCACCCCCTGCACCTCCCACGGGCCGTCTCCGAGACCTTGGCTCTTAACATAGTTTAACATTCATTAATCAAGATCATCATCAGCCTCAAAAGGGACAATGCCCGCCTCCTCTTCCCCTTATTGTTATTATTGTTGGCTTTTTCCCTCCCAGCGACGTCGCGAGTGTTTGACTGTGCACGTTGATTTCCGGAGATTTAATTAGAGTTCAATAACCGCGAGCACGAGTCAGCCCTTCCCGAAGCGAGGAGCAGGGAGGGGGTGGCGGCCCTGCCCCGGGGCGACCCCAGCAGCACACGGCAGTCTTCGGGACTGTCCCTCCCTCCGTCGCAGGAGAGGGACAGACCTCTCGGGGCAGGACCCGCTTCCAGCAGCTCGCTGCTTCTCAGGGCTGGAGAGAAGGCAGGAGATACCTCCGGGCTGTGGCTGTGGCTCGGCTCTACCCAGCTGCAGGGGGCCCCCCAATGCCACGCTGCTCAACGCCGTGTGGTCTCACGGCCGCAGAGCTCGGACCGCCGGAGGGGCGGTCTCCGCCGTGCAAACCTCACCCAAGCCGGGGAGCATCTCCTCTCACTCGCACGCACCCCCACACCCCCCGTGATCTCCCGTGGAAATTAAAGGGCGGTGCTGAAAACCCTGACGTGTGACCCCCCCACCTTCACCTTGCCTTGTCTGCAGCCCGCCCGGGGGGAGCGGAGATTCCACACACTACCCCCCCACACCCCCCCGAAACTCGTGTGCGCAGCGCTGCCTTCTTGAGCCCGCGGAGCCCTGCTCTTAATCAATCTCAGCAGATACATCTTGATGGCACCCGGTGACTCCGTGGAAAGCAGCGCCTTTTAAGTTTGATAGAGCATCTGTTATTACCGGCTCCTCTCTTTAGAGCTCTACGTGTTAGACACATCTCCTGAGGGGAAAAAAAAAATGCTGCTCCTGAGCTTAAAACATTTAAAATGTATTTCCTCCTCTCACCCCCCGCTCATGCGAGAGGAGGGAGGACGGGGGAGCCGAGTCATTTACAGTGTGCTAAACAGCTGGAGAGATAAATCCATCCTAAAACCACAGAACAAAGCGCTCAGCCCTTCGCTGGCAGAAAAAAGGCAAGCGCATGAGGAAGCGAGTATTTGCTAATGATGATCTTCCCCTCCCGCGGAGGGACCGAGGGACGCTCCCGGGGAGGGGAGGCAAAGATAGCAACTTTCAGAGAGGAGATTTCCAAAAGAAATCGCATCCGTATCCAGTGATGCCGAGTGATATCTAGTGGGACTTCGCTGCGGGCCGTGTCCCTGCCCATAGCTACACGTCTCCCCTATGATTCCTTCCCCCGGGAGCGGAGCTGTCTCGCTGGGGTGCGCCGGATCCGGCAGGACGAGCCCCCTGTCCCGAGGCTTTTATAGCTTGGGTGGGCGAGGGGTGGAGAGGGAACAGGGGTGTCCCCGGGGACCGCTTTCAAGGTGATCTTTTCTGTTGTACTCGAGGGGGGGTGCGGTCCCTCTCCGATTCAGCCCTCCCCCGCACCCGGGGGCCACAGAGATATCTGCAGAGACTCAAGGTCCCCTCAAGGTCGAGGGAGGCTACGGAGGGGCCGGGGACAAAGTGCCCTATGCGGGTCGTCCCCGCGCTCCCACGGCGCCTACTGCCCCCTCCTCAGCGCTCCTCCACGCCTGCTTCACCCCTTTGCAACAGGGTCGGTTATTGGGGCGGGGGGTGGTATGAGAAAAGGGCAGACCCCAGGCGAAACTGCCGGCTTCCCTCTCACTCCCAGAGGCACTCGTCCACTCGTAGCCAGGGCAGACGAGAGCTTCCCTCCTGTTAGCCTTTTTGTATCCCCATACGGATGAAGATGGCCAAGGAAAGCAGCCCCGCTCTCCTCGCTTGTTGTTTCCAACTTGTCACGTTTCCTAGGAGGAGGGAAGGAGGGAGGGTGCACCCTTAGACGTGCGGGTGCCCGACGGAGAGGGTCCCGATGGCTCGGCTGCCTCCCAACCCGTTAGCCAAGGCTTAGGTGACCAGCTTCCCGGCCAGCAAACGGCTTTCTCGGGGGACTGAGAGGCTAAGCCCAGGAGACAGCCACTCTGCAAACCGAAACGCTTGATTTCGCTGCGGAGGTCTGGTCCTCTCCCCGGTCCCTGCTGGAGGCGGACACGTCGCCTCCCGGGGGAAAGAAGTAGCTCCGCGAGCCGCGTTTATTGGGGGCACTTCTTGCTTTTGCAGTTTTTGCCACCGGTTTTAGGCCAGCGGGACTAGGAAGAGCAGGGAGAAGCCCTAATTTCTCTTTGGAAGGAGAGACGCCCACAAATGGGCACTTGACCCAAGCAGCTCAGGGCTGTTAAACGAGGTGCAAAGCGAGGGGGGGAGGCAGCCGCGCTCACCCAGCTCGGCTGGACACCGCAGCCCAGCAGGGACCAACGCAGGCCCCGGGGCTGCTGCCCCCAGCCCCCCGGCCACGGGCTGTGCTCGCCACCAGCCGTCACGCTGCTCTGCTGCTGTTTATCCCTCTCTGGGGCTTCCACGCTCGTTTACCTCCAGCATTGCAACGGAGAGCTGGTTTTAATGGTTTTGCGCACGGGGGAGGCAGGCGTTTGACAGATGACGGGAAAACGCTGGTGAGAATGGGACAACGGAACAGCAAATCATCCTGACGGTGGGGATGGAACAAGAAGAAAGGAAGGAACAAGTCCAAACGGAGGCAACGGCGAGCCAGACTCCATGCAAATAAATCGCTAACAGGCACTTATCAGCGGAAATTAAATGAGTTAAACTAACTGATGGTCAAACCTTTAACAGAAAAGGGCACTTAGTTGTGTCCAGAGCAGCGTTATAAAGCACAGTTAGATCTGCCGGGGTAAGGCACCGAAACCTTGATGTATCGCAGCTTGGATGTCGCCAGGGCTAGGGAGCCAAGAGCACCTCGGTTTCTCCTTCCCAGTTGAAACCTCGGAGCCTGCCATCACTGCTAGCAAGGCGGTGCGTTGCTTTCACCCGCCAGCAACATTAAGCACTGCCTTGCTAACAGAAAATCACCAAGCTTTTCTTTTACTTTCCCCCTGCACGAAGACGGTGTTTTCGTGGCCCCTTTGAATTCCAAAGCCCGGCATACTGGGAATTACTGAAAACAGACCGCACTGATGAGATGGAAATTCCCAGCAGGTTTAGACGGGGCTCAGAGTCTAATTTTCAAAGCCAAACTGATCTCCTCTTGTGCGGAGCAGCTAGGTGGCGAACTGGAAAATCAAATCTACTGTTTTGTTAATGATAAACACAGTATCTGGAAAGGCATCCCGCTAGGCACAGCAAAGCTGAGGGGGCACTTTTTAATGTAAACATGCAAGTAGTTTGCCTATCAATAAAGCCCTATAAATTGCAGATCTGCTTTTTTTTTTTTTTTTTTTTTTTTTTTGGTGTAGGAATAATTGCTCTTTGTAAATGTTGCAGCGTCCCAGGTGAGTAAGTATATAGGTGGGCAGATCCGAACACAGCTTCAGAACAATCTGCAAAATATATTCGCTGAGAACCGGCGTCACCTTTGTCCAGGCTTGGAAAGACAGCTGCTGAAAATGACTGTATAGCATGTGCTCAAGGCTGTCAAACACACTCCTGAGTAAGACAGAAAAGTGACTTTCAGGAGAAAGAGAGCAAGGAGGAAGCATACGGCCTCAGTTTATGTGATATAGGAGTTAAAAGACATGAAAAAAGAGCAAGCGGTTGCACGATTGTGTTTATAGCAGGACATGTTTTATAGCTGCGGCACAAGCTCTTGAAAGGCCAGCACTTAAATAAAATCCTCTAAATTGTGTGCGTGTGTGTGGAGTGGGTTATCTACGGCATAAAAGTTTTACTTGACGCTGACCATAGAAGCACAGACCCTCCTTGACCTGAAACTCAAGGGGTTATATCCCGAAGTGTCTCTGATCGGGAGAAAATAGGAAAATCCTGCAACGGGCAGAGCCGCGGAAGCCGCCGGAGGAGCGCGGAGCCGCCGCCTGCAGCACCCTGGAGAGCGGCCAGCGCGCCGCCGCGCGTGTGTCCCTGTGTCCTTGTGTCTTGTGTCGTCCGTGTGTCCGTGTGTCTGTGTGTGTGTGCACACACACCTTTGCACACACGGCTGTTGCTTGCATGTGTGTTTGCAGCTGTTTAGGCAAATGCAAACCAATAATGAGCTGCACATCTGGTGTGATGTTCTTTGAGGTCACATCTGTTGTTTTTAATGCTGTGTTCCTTGGAAGATGACTCCCTGCAGCCAGCTGGAGAGGGCTGTTTCTGTGCATTGCATGTACCCATTAGCTGGAGTCAATGGCTAGAAATCAGGAAGATTTCGTCGTGTCCTTTAAAAGTGTCAGAGGAGCTCTAACATACAGTGAAGAGCTCGGTAAGCTGAAGCTCAGGACTATGAATAGCTCCTTCCAGTACAGGCTCTAAGTAAACAGTAGTGTTATTGCGAAAGTGTCAGTGGAAGTTTTCTGCAGAGAGCCTCAGCTGGTGGAAACCTGTCCTCTTCGTTCGCATTATGCACAGGGATAGTGTATGGACATAGGAAGGCAGGTGTCAGGCAGACCATGCACTTCTTTTTATTTTAATTATCTGGGGAAGGACCAAGAAGTATTTCAAATGCAAATTTTTCTGAGGGCAGCTAGACCCTTGGAAGCTTTATGCGCAAGGCTCCAGTGACTCCAGAGGAGTGCTGAGGATTGTTGGTTTGGTGAAGAGATTTAAAGAGGGTCACAGTTCTGTGAGAAATATTTTCCCCAAAATATTACTTTACAAACAGACTCAAGAATTCATCTTCACCAGGCATGAAGTCAAGGGATCTGGCTGCTCTTTAAGCACTTCAAGCCCAGAAACCAAATTCTCCTGCAGTGTAACTCTGTAGACACTTCCCCTTTGTATTTCTGATTCTGCCACAGGGCTTGTACAAAGTCTTTCTGGTACCAATACTACTCGCCCAAACATACATATGGAGTGAATGGTTGTTTGAAACCCACCCAAAACCCGCAAATTCAGAAACAGAATTGTTAAAATAGGAGTTCTTTACCCCTTTTTTAGCAAGCTGCTTCTGCAGACAGCTCAGATCCATCCTAACAAAAAATACAAACAGGAAAATGAATGCAGTTTCTTTGGGGGAACGGGGACTGAAACCCATACCTCTTAGGTTCCCAGCGAGCATTTTCCTACGGGATCCTTGTTTTCGCTGGCTTTCTTCTCCTGAAAGTGTTGTATTTTGTGCCTGTTGTCACTTACTGGAGCAGTGATGCTTGCTGAAGAACATCGCCTGTTTAAATGGCTTGACTTCATGGTGGTCACACATACACACAGCTGGGATGAGAATTCAAACAATAAAAGTAACAACATCAACAACAACAACAAGTTCACTTAAAACTGGACATTAACAATAACCTTCCATTAACTATGCTGGATAGCACCTTCTCCTTAGTGCCTAGTGAGCTGCTGATTTAAATCAGCCTGAAAGTAGTTCCATTTGTCATATGTGCCGGGGCAGACATCACTCATGAGGTCAGGAATGCTGTTTTATCCTTTTCCTTTCACCTGCTGGTAGTGACACAAGTGACACACTCACCGAGGCTTTGCACCACACAGTGCCAGGACTCTTGAGCCATCAGAGACAGAGGTGCTTCTGCAATTAGGCACAATATTCTCTAATTAACTTTTCTATGGACCAGGGCTTACTGGCTTAGGTGAAACTCCATGTTGCTGTGACTACTCTGTTTTCAGTACCTGAACTGGTGTCTCCCAAATCATTGTAGTGTATTGTGTGGTGTGCCAGCTCTCTGAGGGCCAGCTTGGCAGTTTCTGCAGTACGCTCCACTGTCCTCTGTAGATATGGCCTTAGAAATACATCTTTTATTTGTTTCCCTTGCTCTTTAAACTGAGTTCCATGTTCATTGTCTCTACATTTTTCACTTCCTCTCCTTCACAGCTGGATTTTCTTTTGAAGTTTTTTGTATGTCTCAGACTCACAGCATGAGGAAAGTAAATAATTCCCAATCTGTAGACTGGCAAATTTAGTAACCTTTCTCCAACAATGGCCAGAATCAGATATTTCTATAGAAAGAGCAAAGCAGTTTCTCCCTTAGACATGAAATGATCTACCTCCTCCAAGAACTTTCCCTGTAATCACAGAGAATTACAGCTGCATAAATTCTCCTGCATGGCTTTTGTCTCTTCTTCTGTTTGTCTTAGCATTTGCTACTATAACTTAGGATATTGCTGATATGTCTAGAAATGCCCTGTTCTTCTTTGAACCTTGTGAAGTTTTCAGGCTCAGGGTAATCCTTGACTTTGAGAACTACAGCGTAATTATGTGTTTTACAGTTCAATTAAGTTTGTGAAAAATGTATTTTATTTCATGAGTTTTTAAGTTAATACATTTTACCTCAATGGGTGGCCTCCACCACATTTTTTTTCTGTCTGACATGGCAAGAACAGCAATTTCCCATCTTGGAACAGCAAATTCCCGTATTGCAATTATTCACTGGATCTTTACTTTTTCCATATTCTTTCCTATGCCTCTACTCTCTAAGGGTAAGGATTCCATAATCTTTTCTTCACCCTTTGTTCAGCCAAGGCTCTCTGTTTTTTTCATGCTTCATGACAACTCTTTTTCCCTTCCTGACCCCTACTCTATAGTACCTTTCTTGAGACAAGGTCACTTTATAACAGGTACTATTCCAGATGAAACCATACACTTAAAAAGATGGCCTGTATAATGTTCTAACATGACTGCTTAATATTTCATAAATCAGTGTAAACCTCATTGCTTAAGATCCTTCTGCCTTATTTACTTAGCTGAACACTGAACACATCTTTGTCTGGAATTATACCCATGTCAGTCATATGCTGAACTGAAAAAGTTCAGCAAATTACATCAGCATGTATTTTTTTTTTTTCTTCTCCAGCATCTAGTGCTTTGTATTTCTCAACACTAATCTTCATTCACTGTGCTGTTGTTCAGCCACCAAACCTCTTAATGTATTCACCTTTCTTCACTTTTTCTACTGTTTCCAGCTCAGTACAAAACCCCTTCTCAATTCATTGCACTCTTCTAAACTGTTGCTGGAGTCTATTTGTCAGAACTAATTTGTACACACTTTTATTACTAATGGTTGAATGTTAAACTCTTATAACTCTTACTTTCTTTGCTCTAGTATATCATACCTCTCTGATCTGCTTATTTTTTGAAAGAAAAAGAAGTCCACCAAATGGACTTGCTCAGACTTCCCCTCCTTCCTATTTCTAGCAGCTGCGATGAAGTTGTACTGACTTTTGCCAGCTGTATATCTATAGCTTTTCAAACTTCAGTTTTAAAATCAAGATAAGATTAGTAACAGTTACTGTCACATATTCTGTAACTCATTTCTTTACTCTTAAATAATCTTTTATTTTTCTTTGCAGTTTTGAACTATAGTCAATAATATGTTTCCATAAAAGTTAAAAATCCTGCCATGTTTTTTTCCTTCTTCATCTTCATTATCATCATATGTTGTGATTTAGGCCGGACTGGCCACTGAGGTGAAGTGACAGATGCTAAGTATATTCCTAAGCACCCTGGAGAATTTACTTGTGTCCTTTGTTGAAAACTGCGCATTATTCCTGTCTAGAAAGGGTGATATACACCTATGAAACATGACAATAAGAAGCCATGCTTTACTTCCTTCTATTATTTTAGGTCATTTCCTGACAATAAGATATGTTTAACAATGATAATATTAATAAAAATACCAACAAAATTCTCTGATACAGTTTGACTCAGCAGACATAGAATGTATTGACCCCCTGGCAGTGTTTACATGTTATACATCCTAAAATTACTTGTTTTTACATTCCTGTGTAGTAGCCCACTGGCTGAATTGCTTTGCATAGAAAGGAACAGACTCTTGAGGAGATATGACAATAGTTATGTAGCTCAAGCTGGTATTAAATCAAGTATAAGCAGCCTTTCTAATAAGCCTTTAAATTAGAAAGAGAAGGGTCTCAGATGAAGTTCTACATTGCTGCAATGATTATTAAGAACAATCAATCATGCGTGGTCAAGCTCAGCCAGCAAACTGAATGAGCTCTGGAGCACTTTAGAAATGCATCTTGCAGGTATACTTTTAGTATTGTTTGGTGATCCAGCAAGACTATGATCACAACATGTAATCTTACACAAAAATGGAGACCTGGATCCATTGTTGTCCAATTCCTGTATGAACCTTTAGAATGAGAAATCTACTTTGCATATGTTCTTTCACCTTCTGAGTTATCAGTGTGGACTTCTGCTGGGTCAAAACAGTGTTTTCTCATCAAACCATCTTTTCTATGACCAATACCAAATTACTATAATTTGTACTCTTCGTCACTGTACCACACACATTTCAAAAACTGAATAGTCTTTGCTAAAAGCAGTTCCTTCTTACGTCACTTGTAGAGCCAACAGATGATGCAGTTGAACTTTGTATAAACCCTCTAGAAAGGGCTTCCTCCAGAGTGAATAGGTAGACTCTTTTTAACATTAATGACAAACATGTTGAAGTAAATCTAGTTGCATTTAATTATGAACCACTTGGAATATTCACGTGTCAAAGTTTTTAGAACCTTTAGAAAAAGTCACTCCCTGGTGCAAACTTAATAAAATACTGTGACTGCTAATATTCTGCTCCTGATTTGTCTCTTCAGGGAACAACCATACCTGTGTACCTGAGCTGCTGAGCCCAGTGTGTTTTTCCAATTAATTGTATCTATTTAATTTTGCATGACTGCTTTTGAAATATTATAGCTACCATTGAAGCTGAATTTGTGCACAGCAACTGACCCAAGTAAAAAGGCTACTTTCATAAACCATGAGGGAGAGGTTTTTTATTCCTATTTCCATATGAAAGACAAACCTAGGGTCTGTGTTATCGATAACTTTCATAACACCCGGGGATGTTCTATGATGATTCCCAGTGGTATAATCAGGATATCAGTTCATGACAACACCTACATGGGTGCTCAATGCTCAGCACAAAAATGTTGGTGTAACGGTTAACAGATATTTGGACGCTATGTTCTAAACTGGACCTCAGGAAGTAAAGAATAAGCTCAGGAGTCAGGATTATTATTTTAATAAATCAGTTAAGCGCCATTTTCAAAACAGTTCCTTCAAGTATAGCTATATAGCTCCAAACACAAGGCTACTGTGTCTGAACTGCTGAATGTTTAACACGTGTGGCTGTTGTGCAGAGAAGCTATCACTGAGAATCAGGGCTTTGGTGTTTCAAGTTAGTTGTTAAAGAACTGAAGCACTTAACAAAAATACAGGCTACAATCTGTCTTGGCTTCCTTTTCTAATCTGCAATATCACTACAGTGATTATCTCCCTCAAAGGAGTGTTATGAGACATTGCTAATTACAGTCTTTCAAGTAACATGTGGAAGGATACATGTGGAAAAGGTGCTATAGCACAAATTATTAAGAGAGCAGCAACCAGGCATGCATCTATTTCATTTAATGGATGGGTTATTTGTTCCTCCTACTCATGTCTCTGATTCAACAAAATTAAACTTTATGTGCCTAAATACTCATGAAATAGGGTTAGATTCAAGCACATGATTAATATTACATCTCTGCACCAGTGTTTCATTGAATCAGGGCACACCCACTGTACCAGTAACTGGAAACATGGATAATGTGGTTTGGATTGTTCTTTAGAATAAAAAAAAAATACATCAGAAAAACTCCATACTTTTTTGTCTGTGAACTGTGGTGGGGTTTTTGTTTTGGTTTGGTTTCCCCACTTTTTTTCTTTTTGTGTGGCTGACATCACTCCAATCTTCAAGAAGGGCAAGAAGGAGCAGCCAGGGAACTACAGGCCGGTTAGTCTCACCTCTGTCCCTGGGAAGGTTATGGAGCGACTTGTCCTGGATATCATCTCCAAATGTTGAAGAACAGGAAGTTATTGGAAGTGGTCAACATGGATTTACCAAGGGTAAATCATGCTTGACCAATCTGATATCCGTCTAGGATGTTATAACTGGTTGGATGGATGAGGGGAGAGCAGGAGATGTCATCTACCTTGACTTCAGCAAGGCTTTTGACACTGCCTCCCGTAACATCCTCATTAGGAAGCTGAGGAAGCATGGGCTAGATGAGGAGACAGCGAGGTGGATTGAGAGCTGGCTGTGTGACAGAACTCAGAGGGTTGTGATTAATGCAGCAGTGTCAAGTTGGAGGCCTGTAACCAGTGGTGTCCCCCAGGGGTCAATACTCGGTCCAATCTTGTTCAATATATTCATAAATGACCTGGATGAGGGGACAGAGTGTATCTTCAGCAAGTTCGCTGATGATACCAAACTGGGAGGGGTGGCTGACACTCCAGAGGGCCGC